>JAFEMH010006256.1:0-130384 GCA_022495995.1 Adenophora triphylla var. japonica | reverse complement strand
AAACTCTACCACATTATTTTCTCTCTACATATTCTTTCCTCTCTCATCTATTTTCTTTGTCTTTCTCTCTCGTTTCTCTCTGCTTTCTCCCTTCTTTCTCCCTCATTCTTCTCTACATGCCTTCATAGTCCCATCTTGCCAACGCCGAAGCCCATCTCGCCTGTGGGATCCGGCTACCCGTCCATGTTACCCGGTCTTACACTTGCCTCTTCTCCGACCTACAACACCCGCACCACCAACCACCCAATGTTCTCCGGCACAGCGCTTCTCCGCCCGATCCCTCACCCTCATCCACTTTTCTCATCACGCCGCCACTCCTCCCTAACCCTAATTATCGTCACCGCCACTTTCTGGCATCTCCCCAATACGCCTCCCTCTCCCTTCCTTCCCCAACCACACAGCTTTCCCACAGCCATGGATCCACCACTCCTTGCCACCGTCTCCCTTCGCCGCTTACCGTCACTCTGCTCTCTGCTCTCTGCTTTCTCCATTTTCTTCGTCTATTGTTTTCCTCATTTTGCTTGTATGTGATAATAATCTAAATTTTTTCTTTGAATTCCAGATCTTATTTGTAGCTTATATTATTTATTTTAGCGGTGGTGTCATTGGTTGGTGGTTATTGGGTGGTGGAAATTTGTGAGGACGTTGATCCGAATTTTTAGAAGTTCAAGGATCAAAGTTGAAAATGAAAGATTTGGAAGGGCTCCGATCCTTGAGTATAAAAAAGTTTAGGGGAGCAAAATGCAACTATGAAATATTAAGGATCGATTTAAGATTAATAAAAGTTAGTTAAGGTACTACTTTGAGAATAAAAAAAGTCAAGGGATTTATTTAAATATATATATATATATATATATATATATATATATATATATATATATATTAATATATATTTATAATATTTTTAATATAAAATGCAAATTTAGCGACGGAAATATTCGTCGGGAAATCCTTCAATAATTTGGCATATAAAAAAATATTGATTTTTTTAAATAAATAGTGACGGAATAATTCATCACTAATCCAGAATAATTCGTCACTAATTCGTCGCTAAAATGGTTAAAAATAAAACGACCATTTAAATAGCGACGGAATGATCCATTGATAATCTGTCACTAAAATGGTCCAAAAAATAAAACGACCATTTAAATAGCGACGGAAAATCCGTCGCTAATCTGTCGACATAATGGTTTAAATTGGTCGATTATTTAACGAGATTACCGACGGATTTTAAAACGCTAGTGACGGAAATATTCGTCACTAAATCTGATTGAGATCCGTCGCTAATCCGTCGAAAAATTTAGACGCACGTTTAACATCAGATTTTTACGTCTAAAATCCGTTGCTTAATTGATTTAGTGATGGGATTTTGGTATTTAGTGACGGATTTTTTCCGTCGGTAATTGGCTTTTTTCTTGTAGTGAGAAGGTAACGAGATATGATGGGCTAGAGCCTGCGCAATGGAGTTTTAAAGCTTAACACTCGGAAGGCATTTGATTCAATAAGTACACCGTAGCGGTAATCGCATCCGTCCAATATCGTTTAGGTACATGTGATGCAATTAAGAGAGCTCCGTGTTGTTTCTAAAATGTGTCTGTTTCTTCCTCTCCGCAACACCATTTTGTTATGGTGTTTGAGAGCATGAAGTCTCATGGTACAACCCACAATTGCGAAAGTACTCCTGTAGCTCTTTTGTTGTAATATTATCCACCATTATCCGAATGAGGAATTTGAAGTTTAACAGATAACTAAGTCCATAGTATGAAAAGAACGGAAAACCCCAGCCACTTCATTTTTATTTTTCATGGATGACCCTGAACTTCGCACATTCATGGATGACCCTGAACTCCGCAAAGGAGGAGAAATTTCCCTGGAATTGACGAGAGCAATAGAGGATTCGAGGATTTACATTGTCGTTTTCTCCATCAACTATGGATCTCCCAGATGGTGCCTCGACTTGAGCTCGTGAAGATCATGGAGTGCAAGGAAAAAGTGGTCGGGTGGTAATTCCGGTATTTTACGATGTCAAACCGCATGAAGTGCGTAGACAAAGTGGGAGCTTTGAAAAAGCCTTTAGAAATCATGAGTCTCTATATAATAGACTTTTTATCGTAATCAGTTGAACATGGTTAAGAGATGGCGAGTTGCGTTGACTGAAGCTGCAAATTTATCTGGATTCGATGTGGAAAACTGCGCATTAGGGTAAATAACCAATCCTGCATCCTCATTGTAATGTTATTCTCAATACTACTTAAAGTATATGTTGCCATCTCTGGGTGCCTACCGTTTATACTCGCTGCCTAAAGAAATTGTTTTATTTGACAAGTCAACGTTCTTATTAATCGTGCTTTACTTGTTTGCATGCTGCTAAAATTACATGATTAAATATTGCTACTTTTAGAAATGGGACTGTTTTTTGGACAAATCAAATGGAATGATATACACATGTCTAAAATCAAGGCACAAAATAACAAGGAGTTACAATTCTGCAAATTTGCAGATTCTGGCTTGCACGGTCGTGCATTGGTATTTGGCACGGCCGTGCATCAGTTCCTGATGTTTCTGTTTGAATTTGGACGGGCGTAATGTTTTTCAAGACACGGCCGTGCACCTGCTGCTTAGTCTGAAGTTGATTCCTTTACACGCCCCCATAAGATGGACGGTCCTTGGGTGAGTCCAATCTTGGAAATAAGAGAAAGGAATCGAGCACGGGAGAGATGTTCGGGAGAGAGGTTTTGTGAGTGCATCAGCTAGTTGGTCATTGTTGGAGATGTGTTGAACACTCTAAGTTTGCCAAGATGAACTTGTTCTCGAACGAAGTGGAATGCTAGGCCAAGTGCTTCATTCTGGAGTGGAATACAGGGTTGGCGGAGTAGTTTGTAGTTTCGAGATTGTCACAATAGATCACCGGTGTAGTAGGAAGAGAGATGCCAAGCTTTCTGTAGAAGTGGAAGAACGGGCAAGGGCTCGTTGTTTCTTGGAAGACCAAGTTATAGGATTGTGAACAAGGTAAACGACAAAACCCTAAGTGGTTGAGATATAATCGTCCTTGTCACCCGCCCGGTCGGCATCACAAAATGCATGAAGTGTAGAAGGAGTGTGTTTAAACAATTGAATACCCATGTGTAGTGAGCCATGAAGATAGCGAAGGAATCCCTTGAGGGCTATCCAGTGGTTTTCTTGAGGATGATGAAGGAATTGGGCAAGTATATTCAGGGAAAGCCGTGTTCGCCGAGTGAGAGAGAAAGATATTGAAGGCCGCCAATGATGGCTCAAAATTACCGAGGGGTTGCAAATAGGTGTGCGAGGGGGCGGAAAGGATGTGATAGGTTGCCATAGGGGTGAGGGATAGTTTGGAATGAACTATATTGTATTTGTCTAGGATGTCAGTGATGTATTTAGACTGAGAGAGGAGAACCCCATTTGCATTGGGTGTAATCTCGATGCCTAAGAAATAGGAGAGAGGGCCTAAGTCCGTTAGAGAGAACCTAGACGCAAGACTAGTGATGAATGTAACAAGGAAGGAATCAGATGGACCAGTGACAATAATGTCGTCTACATAAACAAGAAGAAGGCAATTTGATCCTTTGGAATATGAGAAAAGAGAGTGGTCAGCGAGATAGAGAGGAGTTAAAGCCGAAGGATGTAAGAAAACTTTTGAGTTCTGTGTACCAAGCACGTGGTGCTTGTTTGAGACCATAAATTTCTTTTGAATGACGACAAACATGAGAAGGATGAGATGTGTTTTAAAAGCCTGGGGGTTGAGACATGAAGACAGTTTCATAAAGATTACCTTGAAGAAAGGCATTATTGAGACGAATGGTAACTGGTTTGACAACCGGGCTGAAAGTGTCAGAGTAATCAAGGCCTGGGCGTTAGTGAAAACCCTTTGCAACCAGGCGAGCTTTGTACTTGTTGATGGAGTTGTCGGTGTTGTACTTTATCCGAAAACCCATTTTCATCCAACGATGTTAGGTGCTTCATGGGATGGAACTAATGACCAAGTGTTGTTGTGTATGAGAGAATTATATTCATCAGGCATAGTGGCATGCCAGTTAGGGGAAGAGATGGCCTATTCGGTGGATGTGGGAAGGGAATTGGGTGAGGGTAGGGTGACTAGGTGGGCATATTTGTGGTTTGGTTTTCAGATGTTGTTTGAGAGACGGGTTGTGATGGTTCGATTGGGGTGCGTAATGGTGCTGGATAGAGAGCAGGGGCTGGAGTATATATGTTAGTGGTGGCAGCAAAAGGAGGTGTTGGGATGTGAGGAGTAGTAGGAGGGGGTGGTGACTGTGGTTGGAACAGGCGTGGGGGTTGGGGTGGGAGGGTTGGCAGTAGGGGGAATAGGAGGTGAGATGGAGTAAGGTTGTATGAGGGGAATAGAGAAGGTGCACCATTCAGTAGGGGAAATATGTGAAGATGTAGGGGGTGTGGTTATGAGGGATGGGTAGTGAAATTCCGTTTCAACGAATTTAACATGCCAAGAGGTGTATAGGCAGTTTGTGGTTATCCACTTTGAGATGGCGAGTAGCCAACAAAGATGCAAGGGGTGGATTTGGGGGCAAGTTTATGAGCGGCGTAGGGTCGAAGCCAAGGGTAGCAAAAACAACCAAAGCTGCGATGTTTGGTGTAGTTGGGTCCTGTTTGGAATAACCAGAAATAGGGAGAGTCTTTATCAAGAGAGGAAGTAGGCATGCGATTAATAAGATATGTAGCAGTGGTTAGAGCATGAGGCCATAAGTTGAGGGGGAGTTTTGCACGAGAGAGAAGGGTAAGGCCGGTTTCAACAAGGTGATGGTGACGGCGTTCGGCAAAGCCGTTGTGTTCAGGAGTGTAAGGAGGTGGGGTAAGATGAGAGATGCCGGATTGGAGTAAGGATGGTGTGAGTTTGAGATATTCACCCCCATTATCGGAGAAGAATTGGTTGATTGGTCGTGAAAAGTATTTTTCAACGAGGGATTTGAAATGGGTGAAGGTGGTGAAGGTGTCGGATTTGTGTTTGAATGGGTATAGCCAAGTGTATTTTGTGAAATGGTCAACGAATATGACATAATATTTGTAATTGTCATAGGAGTGGATGGGAGAGGTCCAGATATCAAAGAAAACTAGTTCAAGAGGAGCATGAGATGTGAGAGTAGAAACTGAAAAAGGAAGCTTATGACTTTTATTGATAATGCAAGGATTACAAAATGAGAGAGAGCCACTAGGAATAGATAAAGAAAAATTCTTATTTAAAAGGGAAACAATAGGGGGAGAGGATGTCCTAGTCTATGATGCCAAGACTGAAGAGAAGTGGTGGTGCCAAGATGAACTTGTGGCAGAGTAGGTTGCCAAATATAGACTCCACGATCAGTGGTCCCGTGAAGAAGAATGCGATTTGTCGAGATTTCCTTAACAAGAAATGAGGAGTGTGAGAATTCCACAAAGGCATTATTATCTTTGCAAAACTGAGATACGAAAAGAATATTTCGAGAAATTAAAGGAACATGCAATACGTTATTGAACACTAGAGATGAATTAAGAGTAGGAAAAGAGAAAGAACCTATGTTGGAGATAGGAAGAGCGGATCAATCCCCAATAATAACATCATCACTGCCATCATAAGGGTTGTGAAGGGATAGGTTGGAGAGGTCATTTGTGAGGTGATTTGTGGCCCCGCTATCAACAAGCCAAGGAGCCGGTGGTGGTGGGGAATAGGTGGTGGCAATGTGGACTTGAGGTGTGGGTTGTGAGAGAGTGAAACGAGGTGTGTGGTTAGAGGAGGGAACGGGTGGGAAGAAAATACTAGGGTAGTCACGTTTGAATTGACGACACTGGGAGATTACATGACCAACATAGCGACAGTATTGACATTTGCCTTTGAATGGGGTTGGATTGGGGTTTCGAGATTGAGAGGGGGTGGGGAGAATGTGGTGATTTGTGTGTGGGCGAGTTGGGTTGTGATGAAAATGGGTGTGAGCCACATGAGCCGAAACAGGGAAGTTTGGTGGAGTTATTTGCTGTTTGAGGGTGAACTCGTGGTGGATGAGTTTTTCGTGAAGGGCTTTGAATGAAATGGGGTTATCTCTAGCACGGACTGAATCAACAATGGATTTATATAATAATAGTCAAGTCCTTTAAGGACTTTAACAATGACATCTTCGGGGTCCATAGGTTTTCCTAGGATTGCTAGTTTATCGGTGTAAGTTTTGATGATTTGCATATATTCGGTAATGAAAAGGGTGGATTTGGTGATGGATTCAAGGTTTTCTTTGACCTGAAGGATATGGCCACGAGATGGGTTTGCATAAGTTGTCTTTAGGATGTTCCAAGCTTGGCCAGAGGTGGTGGCTTGGTAGATAAGTGGGGCAAGTGGTGTCTAGGGTGCCTAGTAAAGCATCGAGAATAAGGCGATCTTGCCTATTCCAAGTGGTGGCAGCGGGGTTGGGAGAGTCTTTGCCATCAATATTGATGGTGGCTGAGGGTGGTAAATGGGTTCCGTCTACAAACCTAAGAAGGTCTAACCCAAAAAGAAGGAAAGTGATTTGGGAAGATCATGAGAGGTAGGTTAAGGGGGTGAGGGTTTTGCAATTAGAGAGGTTGACTAAGGTGATGGGATGATCATGTTCAGAGGAGTGGGGAATGGTGGAGGCGGAAACTTGGTTTGCCATGGAGATGGTTGAGATAAAAATAAATTTGATCACTAATGCTCTGATACCATGTGAAGAATATTGCAAAAGATGATTTCCATTGATTACTTCAATAAGAATTTATAGATAAAATGAATTTGTAACTGCTATCTAGAGATTTACAGAAATAATTTACAAATGGAAAGATATACACATGGCTAAAATCAAGGCACAAAATAACAAGGAGTTACAATTCTGCAAATCTGCAGATTCTGGCTTGCACGGTCATGCATTTGTATTTGGCACGGCCATGCATCAGTTGCTGATGTTTCTGTTTGAATTTGCACGGGCGTGCAGTTTTTCAAGACACGGCCGTGTACCTGCTGCTTGGTCTGAAGTTGATTCCTTTACACAATCATCCACAAAAATCACAAACCAACGAATGCCTCAAGAAATTGAAATGGGAGCTGGTCCCCAAACATAAGAGTGTATTAACACAAATGACATTTCACACATCTTTAATTTTATTGAATAAGGAACTCGTTGACCTTTAGCTAAAATGCATGTTTTACCTTTTAGCATAGTATCATCTACATTTTAGAACAAACTTGGTAATAAATGTTTCATGTAGGAGAATGATGGGTGTCCTAATCGTTGAAGCCACAACCAGATTACTCGTTCTTTTCCATCATGCCTACTGACATTATTAGCCCGACTGATGCTGAAGTCATCCATGTAGTACAGCCCTTCCCGTTTAGTACCACGACCAATAATCTCCTTGGTGAGAATATCTTGAAAAAGACAGAATTTAGGATAAATTAGTGAACAGTTCAATTCTTCAGTAGCTTGTCCTACTGATAACAATTTACTTGACAAAGCAGGAACAAGCAGAGTATTTGACAAAGAAAAAGATGAAGAAAGTGCCACTTTTCCAGCCCCTGTAACTGGATATTTCACACCATTTGCATTGGTAATGCATGTTCGTCTTGGGTAAGACTTTTCAATAAGGTCTCATGGGTCAAATGTCATGTGATCCGTGGCCCCACAATCAACAATCCAACTGGTGTTACCTGATTCATTTTGGGCAAAAGAACAGTTTGCAACTACTGGTGAAGATTCTTTGGGAAGAAGAGAAAGCTGAGATTCATCATCAGCAGAAGAAACATTTTCAGCATTAACAAGTGCCACAAGACCACCTTCGTGCTTTTTCTTTGCCTTGAATTCATGCCACCAGGATATCCATGTAGCTTGTAACATGTTTCTTTTGTATGTTTCATGTTCCCACAGTGTGTACATCCTCCCATCTCATCTTGTGTCTTTGACTTCATCAATGTGCTTGGCTTCCCTCTTGATATCATCTGAAGTAAAGGTTGTTGTTGTGATTTTGTCGCTCCTTTTGATATCATAGCCATGCTGAATATGTCATCTTCTTTTGTTAACGCCACAGTTTGTCGTAAATCTTCACGACGAACAAGTGCATAGGCCTGCTCCACTGAAGGGAGAGGCTGAATCTGCAGTACATCAGCCCGAATATTATCCAAACGATCATCAAGTCCATCCAAAAAAGTGTAAACTCTATCTTTCTGAATCATTGAGTTATACTTCTGGATATCACCTCCACAAATCATTGGATTTGGACGCCGAAAATCAATCTCTCTCCAAAGTCCTTGAAGAGCATTGTAGAACGATTCGATGGATCCTCCTCCTTGTTTGAGTCTCGTCACCTTCCTCTTGAGATCATAAACTTGCGAGGGATCAACCTCGTCATAGTATGTTGCAGCGATTGCATCCCAGACTTCTTTTGCTGTTGGAAATCTAATGTAATTTCCAATCAATTTCAGGTCCATGGAGGTGATTAACCACCCCTTTACCATTGAATTTTCAGACCTCCATTTTCTGAAAGTGGGATCTGTACTCGCCGGCCGTGGAAGATCTCCATTTATGTATCCCAACTTGTCTTTACCAGAGATATACATCTCCATGACTTGGGACCATAACCCATAGTTCATATCGTCTAATTTGATGCCGATTGGTGCAGCAGTTGGTGATGGAATTAATTATACATAAACCCTAGAATGATGCGGAATATTTATTCTAGGACAATCATGCTTCATGTTATCAAGGATTATGGAACGATAGACAAACCTGAATCCATAGCAATATTTGGAGAATACTTGATGAAGACTTGATGAACGATTATTGTCTTCCAATTGATCCTTAGGGTTCTTAGAATTCAGATGATAATGGGAATCAAGAGAATAAAACCTAGGTAGGTCAATTGGGGACCATAACCCTATATTTATAATGACCTTGTATGTTAGCCAGCCCATCATAGATTAACAACTAGGCCCCTTAGGTATCTACACATATTAATTATAGATCCCATACTTATAAAAGATGACTTGGGCCCCCTTCAACTTTATTAGATCACTTTATTAGGCCCAAATACTTTAATATTTAATGTGACATATACAATTACTTATAGTGCACATACGTCTATGTGCCCAAAGACTTTATTTATTATACTAGTATATGTAAAGTCCATAAAATATTCCAACAATCTCCCACTTGGACTTACACATGTACATAGTATAATACCTTAGTTTAATTGCATATCACATTATAAACCTTAACAGCAATGCTTTACCAAATTGTGTCATCTTAAACCAATCCGGTCCATTAGTCAAATCAACATAAGGATCAAAGAGGTTTTCGTCACTATTAGCGCAACTAGACCCATCAGTGGTCACATATATTAACTCAACTAAATGGCATGGATCAAGTATGGATGTGTAGCATGGAATAACATGTAATTTGATCTTCACATGTCTATTCTCAACTGGTCCAACCTTATTTTGAGATCAGCCAAATATTCAGAGTGCAAAATGACTTCATTAACCAAAAACTAAAAAAACCAAATATACTTATAACAATAAATGTAAGAGCAAAATACAAAACTCCCACTCAATCTAAGCATACTCTAGTGATACAACACCCATACAAGCAGTGTGCTCGTGAAAAACCTTCGGTGTTACACCCTTAGTAAGCGGATCCGCGACCATGGAGTTAGTCCCAATATGCTCAATACAAATCTGTCCACTCTGAATCCGTTCCTTAACAAAAAGATACTTAATGTCTATGTGCTTAGACTTAGACGAGCTCTTGTTGTTATTAGAATACATAACTGCCGACTTATTATCACAAAATAACTTTAATGGCCTATCAACGCCACCTAATATGCGCAACCCAGTGATAAAATTTCGCAACCAAATTGCGTGATTTGATGCCTCATAACACGCCACAAACTCTGCCTCCATCGTAGAAGTAGCAACAAGTGTCTGCTTAACACTCTTCCAAGAAACTGCTCCTCCACAAAGTAGATAAGCGTAGCCCGAAGTAGACTTACGACTATCTTGGCATCCCGCAATGTCGGAATCCGAATACCCAATGATCTCAAGTCTATCTGACTTTCTGTAAGTGAGCATATAATCCTTTGTTCTCTGTAAATAACGCTTGACCCTCTTGGCTGCTATCCAATGATCCTTTCCAGGATTGCTAAGGTATCTGCCTAAAAAACCAACTATGAATGCTAGGTCTGGGCGAGTGCAAACCTGAGCATACATCAAGCTCCCTATAGCCGAAGCATAAGGGATGCTATTCATTTCCTTAGATTCAATCTCATTCTTGGGGCACTGAGCAAGATTGAATTTGTCACCTTTAGCCACTGGGGTGTCACCCATTTTACAATCCTGCATGCCAAATCTCTTAAGTACCTTATCGATGTAACTCTTTTGTGATAATCCAAGAATACCCTGAGACCGATCTCTGTGTATTTGAATTCCTAATACAAAAGATGCATCTCCCAGATCTTTCATCTCAAATTTCTTTGAGAGAAATCTCTTAGTTTCATGCAGTAAGTCCTTATCATTTGTGGCTAGTAAGATGTCATCCACATATAAAACCAAAAAAATATATTTACTCCCACTGAACTTGTGGTAGACACAATCATCAACTGTATTTGTCGTGAAACCAAATGACAATACAACTTGATGAAATTTGTAATACCACTGACGGGATGCTTGTTTGAGTCCATAGATGGATTTCTTGAGTTTGCATACCATATCCTTTGAATCTTTTGAAACCAAGGTTTCTGGTTGCACCATATAAATTGTTTCTTCAATGTCTCCATTAAGAAATGCAGTCTTAACATCCATCTAATGTAACTCTAGGTCATAATGTGCCACTAATGCCATAATGATTCTAAAAGAGTCTTTCGAAGAAACCGGAGAGAAAGTCTCTTTATAATCTATTCCTTCTTTCTGAGTAAACCCCTTAGCGACAAGACGTGCCTTATGTCTTTCCGCATTGCCCTGTGAATCCCTTTTGGTTTTAAATATCCATTTGCAACCAATAGGTTTCACTCCTTCTGGCAATGGGACAAGATCCCATACATCATTGTCTTTCATTGATTTAATCTCATCATCCATAGCGTATATCCACTTTTGAGAGTTAGAACTACCAATGGCCTCATGAAAGTTGATTGGATCATCTTCCAATTGACCAATGTCTACCTCTTATTCATTTAGAAATACCAAGTAATCATCCGAAATGGCACTTCGTCTCTCTCTAGTGGATCTTCTTAAAGGCACTTGTTCTTGAGGTTGTTGAGCTTGTTCCTCATGGACAACTAGAGGGATATTGACAATGTCTTCTTGATCCAAATTTTGTTCTTGAACCACATCAGGATTGAGATCCAAATCATGGTCAAGGACAATTGTAGGAAGAGGAATGGTAATCGGAACCTCTTCAAAGACAAAATCATCTCTAACTTGTCCCCCCACAAGCTCAACATCCTCAAAAAATTGAGCATTTCCCGTGTCAAAAAAGTTTTTGGATTTGGGATCGTAAAACTTAAAGCCCCTTGACCTTTCAGAGTAACCAACAAAGTAACTACTAACAGTTCTTGAGTCCAACTTCTTTTCATTAGGCATGTAAGGCCTAGCCTCAGCCGGACATCCCCAAATGTGTAAATGCCTTAATACAGGTTTCTTGCCTGTCCATAGTTCATAAGGGGTTTTGTTAACAGCCTTTGTGGGTACCCTGTTAAGGAGATAAGCTATGATCTTTAATGCCTCTCCCAGAGTGAGTCTGGTAAAGTAGTATGACTAACCATACTTCTCACCATTTCCTGTAAAGTTCAATTTCGTCTTTCAGCAACACCATTCATGCTAGGTTTGCCTGGCATGGTGTACTGAGGGACGATACCGCACTCCTCTAGGTACTTAGCAAAAGGCCCAGGACGTTGTTCACCTGATCCGTCATTTCTGCCATAGTATTCACCACCACGGTCAGATTTGACTTTCTTTATTGTTTTGCCATGTTGATTTTCAACCTCGGCCTTAAACTTTTTGAACATATCCAATGCCTGTGACTTTTCATGGATCAAATATAGGTAACCATAACGAGAATAATCATCTATGAATGTAATGAAATATTCTTGACCATTCCACGAGGGTGTAGGAAATGGTCCACTTATATCCGTATGAATTAATTCCAAAACATTCATAGCTCTCTCAACTTTTAATTTGCTTTTGTCTGTTTGTTTTCCCTTAATACACTCAACACATATTTCATAATCTGATTTGTCAAGTGTTTCAATAATTCCGTCTGACACAAGCCTTTGCATTCTCTGTTTTGATATATGCCCTAATCGCTTGTGCCATAATGACATGGAATTATTGTTAGTAAATTTGCGTTTAGTACCACGTGTTTCCACATGCAGGTTTTCATGATATGAAGCAACAGTATCCAACATATAAAGATTATCATAAACCGACAAAGTACTAGATTCAATAAACTTAGAATTATACGAGAAACGACATTCACCATTTGCAAATGAACAAGTAAATCCTTCTTTGTCCAAAACAGAAATGGAAACCGAATTCCGTCTAAAAGACGGTACCACATGTGTCTCATACAAATCTAAATAAAATCCAGACTTTAATAATAATCTAAAAGTTCCGATTGCTTCAACTTCAATAGAATTGCCGTTCCCCACATAGATGAATCTTTCAGCATCACTTGGCTTTCGGCAGTTCAGGCAACCCTGCATAGACACACTAATGTGAGTAGAAGAACCAGAGTCTACCCACCAAGTATGTCTAGGCACTGAAACCAAATTAACCTCAGAACAAACAAAAGCAAGAGATATACCTTTCTTTACACGCCATGCGTGGTATTTAGGGCAATCTCTCTTCATATGATCCATTTCCTTACAGAAAAAGCAACCTGGATCCTTATCTTGTCCCTTGGACGTTGACGTTGCTAAATCCTTAGCTTGTCCCTTTGATACTTTATGTTGCTTTTTCTTTGGCTCATTGACCGTAGTTTCTTTAGCCTTCCTTTTCTTGTTATAGCCCGAAGAGGAAGCCGCAAAGTGAGCACTCTCAGTCTTTTCAGACTTTAACCTTGATTTCTCTTGCACACACAATGAAATGAACTCATTAAGAGTCCACTTTTCCTTCTGGCAATTGAATGTTACTTCAAATTGCCCAAACTGTGGTGGAAGAGAGATCATAACCATATGAACAAGCATGTCATCCGACAGCTCGAACTTGAGAGCCTTAAGTTTAGCCAAATTGGCCATCTCCATAATGTACTCACGCACGTTCCCTTTACCTTTATACCTCATGGCAACAAGATTATACAAAAGCGTGCTTGTTTCTGCCCTTTCATTCTTAGCAAAACGCTTTTCAAGCTCTGTAAGGAACGTCATTGCAACTTTCTCATCATCTATATCGCCTCTGAATGATTCAGGGATGCTTTTCTTCGTGATCATAAGACACATGCGATTTGAGCATTCCCACTTTTCCATATCCTTCTTAGCTTGAGATGTACTCGTGCTAATCAGGTCAGCAGGTTTTGGCTCCTTGAGTGCAAGGTCTAGATCCATAACTCCCAGAACAATCAGCACATTTTCTTTCCAGCTCTTAAAATTCATCCCATTCAGCATGGGAATCGAGTTGATGTTAGCAGATACATTAGAAGCTGATGAATTAACTGAATAGAGAACAAAAAATAAAACAAATAAGCTCACATATATCTTTAAGCAGATAAATGTTTGAAATTAAAATTATCCCATTACAAGAAAATCGACGCAACATTAATTTTAATCTTTGGATAGAAAATTAACTTGCAAGTGATTTTCTTGAAGTAGAAATCAAATATTAATAAAAGAAAATCTCGTCAAATACCAAGCCTTTCTTTGGACCGACTCAATATTCACATGGACACTTAATAACTGTTACATATTTATCTCCACAAACGAATTTGAATTTCGCGATAATAGCCTTCCTTTGGGCCGACCATTACCCGCATGAAAAACAAACACGCTAAAAACTTCAAATAATCATGTATTTTAAATTAAAAAATTTCATAGGTGAGGTTACTTTGGTAACATGCTACGAAAAAATTAATAACATAAAATACAAGATGTGTTCGAATAAACGAACCCAAAGTAATTTCAAACATGGGCATAAATTAAACATTATTATTGAAATTTAAAATTATTAAGTCCATAATAATAATTTCAATAAATAATATTTACTTAATCCAAATAACATAATAATCATATTACCAAATAACAGTTAATCCAAATAACACATATTACTACAAACTAAAAAAAGAAAAAAAAAACACAAACACATACCAAACAGGCATACACACATAAAGCGTTTCTTTGATTCAATATTTTCTCAAAAGTTTCTCAAAAATCTTATTGATTTTGATTTGATTTGATCAACCAAAAATGATGAGTCTATGTGCGGCGAGGATGGCCCAATCTGTGATGGGTCACGTGGATCCATGGTACTTCTCTAGCGTTACCGCCCGTACAGCCGTCGCAGCATGAAAAAAAATTGGTGTTTTCTTAATTTTAGTTCTTAAACAAATAATAGATTCGATCCAAATAATCCCAACAACAAAGCAAGATTACGGCTTTGATACCACTTGATGGAATTAATTATATATAAACCCTAGAATGATGCGGAATATTTATTCTAGGACAATCATGCTTCATGTTATCAAAGATTATGGAATGATAGACAAACCTGAATCCATAGCAATATTTGGAGAATACTTGATGAAGACTTGATGAACGATTATTGTCTTCCAATTGATCCTTAGGGTTCTTATAATTCAGATGATAATGGGAATCAAGAGAATAAAACCTAGGTAGGTCAATTGGGGACCATAACCCTATATTTATAATGACCTAGTATGTTAGCCAGCTCATCATAGATTAACAACTAGGCCCCTTAGGTATCTACACATATTAATTATAGATCCCATACTTATAAAAGATGACTTGGGCCCCCTTCAACTTTAGTAGATCACTTTATTAGGCTCAAATACTTTAATATTTAATGTGACATATACAATTACTTATAGTGCACATACATCTATGTGCCCAAAGACTTTATTTATTATACTAGTATATGTAAAGTCCATAAAATATTCCAACAGTTGGTTCATGAATCACTGGTGTCTGATTCAAAAACATCCGGAATATTGTGGATGTTAGGTCTTCAAGGATTGAATGATTTACTTGAGAACTCTCTGTCGACGGGGTTTGATGATCTCCCATCTTTGGAACTCTCTGAATCCTCTCATCTCTTTCTTTCTCTCTGTAATTCTAATTCTACAGAAAGAATTATACAAGTCCTAGGATCTATAACTCTGATACCATAAAGAAAATGGTACTTTTTATTTATATCCTTTGAAGTATACAGACATTATGCTTTTATAGCATATACAAGCCTATTAATTAAGGAAAATAATAATAATTATTTAAACAATTCTTGGATATGATCAATCAAGCACAGATCATGCTAACATGAGTAACATTTTAAATTCAGATTTGATAACTTTGTTAATCATTTAAAATTATTAGGTTTGAAGCATGGCTTATTAGCCAGATTGTTGCGGAGGTTCTAAGATTTGCAAAGAATGATTGGAATCTATGGAATGGGTGGACAGGGTAAAACAGTAATTGCCAAGGCTGTCTACAGTGAAATTCTTGATTACTTTGAGTTGACGTGTTTTCTTGCAAATTTTAAGAGAGGTTTCAGAACAACCTAATGTAGTCTTGTTTACTTACAATTAGAACAACTCTTATCCAAATAAAGAGGAAGTATGTTAAGGTTGGGAATGTTGATAGAGGAATGTGGAGAAAGGTTTTGTCTTGAGAAGCTTTTCATTGTTCTTGACGATGTGGACCATTTAAATCAAGTATTTGCGTTATTAGGATCGCAAATAATACCTATGAGGCCCAGGTGTTGAGTAACATGGAGTTCTTGGAACTTTTCAGTTGGCATGCCTTCAATGAAAAGTACCCTCAGAAAGAATTTTCTAGGCTTGCATATAATTTTGTAGCTTATTCAGGAGGCCTTGCCTTAGCTCTTGAGGTTTTAGGCTAGTATAATGTTTTGTTAATCTATGTATCAGGATACAGAAGCAATTGAAGGTGTTTCTTTGGTAGCCCACACAAAAGAAGAAATTCATTTGAGCACTAAAGTTTTTGAGGCTATGCATAGACCAAGATTGCTGCAAATGAATAATGTGCATATTAAAGGAAGCTTTATGCATCTATCTGAAGAGATTACGTGGCCCTGATGGCAAGAGTGCCCTTTAAAGCATATACTGTCCAATTGGCCTTTGACTAATCTTGTTTCCCTAGACATGCAGCCAGGGTCGGCCCAATAGTTAAAAAAAAAAAAAAGCAGTCGCTTAGGGTCCCTAAAAAAATAAGTGATTTTTAGGGCCCTAAAATTCTTAACCAATGCATTAGTGGTAGGTATAGATCTAGGAGATTATTTCCTCTCATTGTAACCCTGTAAATATGTACCTCTTGTATCATAATAAAATTGAGTCATTTCATATCAACCTTTCTCCATTTCATGTATTAATTGACTTCGTCTAACCCCTCCATTATTACAATATGATATCAGAGCCATAATGGTCTTTCTTCGTCAAACCCTAGGGCAAAACCCTAAATCCGCTCTACCCTAACTCCACCACACAAGCTTCCGCGACTCCCAACATCACTACTCGCCTCCGTACACCACCCTCGACAAAAACCCTAAAGAAAGTCGAAACCCTAAAATTCACCTTTCCACCGAAACACCACCACTCACTTCCGCCATCACCACCACTCGGCCATACAATGGCTTTGAAAACCCACCACCCTATCGTCTTCGACATGGTCATGCACGCCACCACCTTCCTAAAACTCGGAGGCATCCAACACCACCACCATATCACCACCTCGGATGCGAGTAACCAACAACAAAAACCCTCACTCATCCAATCTCAAGACTCAATCTTCAATGGCGCATACAAACCCTTCTTTGGCAACCATACCACCTAGTCTAGATACTGATCTAGACATCACCCTCAAACCCTTGCCAAAACCGACAACGACACAACCCTACTCCACCCAAAACCTCACCACCCTCGGCACAACCCAATCGCCGAGACCCATAACCTTTCCCCCACCACATCAACGCTAAATTACTCCTACAACCCCTGCCACAACCTGGCCTACCATCTCCACCACATCTGCCTCAACTCCACCACCAACAAATTTGCTGGTGCAACCCCTGGTGTCATTACACTAGCCCTCACACCCACCGACATAGCCAACCAACCAGCTGATGCCATCTCTAATGCGATAATACCAGCAACAACATCACATCAGAAACCAAATACACTTACGGGTACACATCCATCTCCACCCTCTTCATTCAACCCGGTTCATCTTATCACTTTTCAGATTGGATTTCTCCAATATCTTGCGTGAGCATATAAGAAATATCATAATATTCAAGAATATATTGTATATATCAATTAGTTATTGTTTACCAAACTTAGAGATATTGTGTATATCAATTAGTTAAGGAAGATAATATTTGTATAGATCTAATAGATTACCTCCTCTCATTGTAACCATATAAATATATACCTCTTGTATCATAATAAAATTGAGTCATTTCATATCAACCCTTCTCCATTCCATGTATGTATTGACTTTATCTAACCCCTCCATTATTACAATAGTAGGCTCAATCATCCATACAATATTAACCCAAATTTTCCTCTCTTGGCCCTAATCTAAAACAAGACAGACTCCTTGAATAAGTGATTAATCCACGGAAACACAATTTTGAAACCGAATTGGAAAAAAAAATCCTATTTCAGAAATCAACTTTGAATAGAAAAAACCCAACCTTGAGAAACCAAAAATAGAAAGAAATTAAAAGCGGATTATAGCTGCTAGAAAACGTATAAAGAAAGTTTTTGAAGTTG
Source organism: Adenophora triphylla var. japonica (assembly GCA_022495995.1). Taxonomy (NCBI): domain Eukaryota; kingdom Viridiplantae; phylum Streptophyta; class Magnoliopsida; order Asterales; family Campanulaceae; genus Adenophora; species Adenophora triphylla. The sequence goes on along the minus strand of JAFEMH010006256.1, from coordinate 112,412 downwards.
AAAATGATAATCAATTATCTTAGAAGTACAATATTTCAAAAACGGTTAAATGGGCTAGACATGATATCCATCGGGAAGAAAATGGTTGATAACATTGATTATTCAACTTTAATTCATAATTTTGCTTCAAAATTTTGCTAGAAGAAGTGTTTAAATAGTTTATAATATGTATTAATATCTAATATATATTAATTTGCTATTGATTACTCCTAAGCTTTTTGTTTAAAATTCCTTAATTCATAAGGCCCCTATTAGCTCAGGTCCCCAAATTTCATAGGACCCCTGGATGCAACGCAAAAAAATGAGTACATTTTGGTAGCATATCCAAGTACATTACAAATAATTTAATTTCAGCTACTTGTACTACGGATGTACACACAAACGCAGTTGCTACACCAGTGTTGCCTCATGTGTTGCCATGAGCGTTTGACAACACGAGATAGTTACTGCATATTTCTCATAAATAACAAAGTTGTAATTAGTTATATTATATCAATTGTTAGTCTGCTTGATTTGAGGTTGAACAGGTCAATGGAAGTGGCATAGGCGTGATTTTCGAATAAGGAGCAAAGTTACACATTAAATTTATATTTATGTGTAAATGGTGAAGATCAAGTAAATATTGTTGGGAACTTATCTATTCGGGGGAGCTGTAGATAAGGTGTACAAGGGGAGTGAAGCTTGGAGGTACAAATGGTAAAAGCTTAGGAAGACCAAGTCTTCAACAAACAAAAAGGTGGAGCTAGTTTGAAGGAAACAAACCATGGCTGATTTTCTGGATAGATTGAGTAGGCTCCAAGTCCTAGGAGCCTATAAATATTGCTGACCTTCGACAGAAACAATCACGCAATTCAGAAGTCGAAAACTGCACAAGAAAGAACTCGCCTCTTCAGTGTTGCCTCAAGTGTTGGCAACACACTGTCCAACACCCGAGAGTTTTCACATATATATTTGTATTTCGTGAGTTTTCTGAGTGTTAGATTGTTAGTGATTATAAAGAGAGAGTTCTAGAATAGTTGTTCCTACATGCTAGTGATGCTAAATCATTAGGGAACTTTTAACCTTGTACCTAAAGCTTTTTATTAAGAAAGGTCTTACCCTCCGCACCCATTAAGTTATAACTTGATAAAAATCTATTCTCTTGTGTTTCTTTTATTATTTCCACTGCAATTAAATTTTCTCAATTTTCTATTTTTGAATTGGTGTGAGTTGTGTTGTTCTTAGTGTTGTCAACACTAATAACAACACTTGTGAGTATTCATCTCACTTTTCTAAGCCATTGAAAATTTCAATTGGTATCAGAGCCTAGCAATTAATTCACTAAGTGTTCGGTCTTTTTCGTCATGGCTTTGAATCTTGCTAATCCATCTCTAGGGAGACTTTATTTTCTTTATGTATATGTAAAGACTCTCTTATGTCTGTGCATCAAATTAATTGATGTTTGGGCATTGAAGTCTATTCCTAATGACCTTCCAAGAGAATGCTCATTGTGGTCAGCCCTAAATCTAATCAAGTTGGGTATCAAATAACTCGAGTTCGTTCATAATGTTCGGGTTTGAGACATTATGCCAACAATTGTGCTAGTACCTTAAGAAAGGTTGGCAAAAAATATGTGGGTGTCTCTTAGTTACGAAGAGGAGGAAGGAATGGAGAAAGATGAAAATCTCGAGCAAGTGGCTATGTTGGCCACGGTGGAGGAGCTGTCTTTGACAGAATCTGTTGCCTCGAGTGTTGTCCAGAATATGACAACACCTGACACAACACGTATGTCTTCGTCAGGATGTGTTGCCTCAAGTGTTGTCCAGCAAATGTCAACACTTGACACAACACTCATCTGGTATAATATTTTCAATTTTTCTGACATTTTTTGCTTTTATGGTTCAATTAATGTTGAGACGGAAAGTCAAGATGAGGATGATTTAAGCAAGCATGAGCTCATTAAAGGGTTGAAAGATCTCTACTATGAGGTGTCTCTCAAAAAATGGAAGAATGAGCACAAGATGATAGTGATCTTAACCAATGAGATGCATGAGCTAAAAGGCTCTTTGACTCGGCTAAAGGTGCAGTTAACAAAGATAATTGGTGAGCTTGACAAGGTCAAGTGCAAATTGAAGCTAGCCGAGGCCACTTTCAAGAAACTCAACACGGGGTTGGATGAAATACTCAACATGAGTAATCCTCTCAAAGCAGGTATTGGATTTCAAGAATCACTAGAAAAAATTACTTCTACCTTGTTTGATGTTGAAACTAAGACTAGTTTTGTAAAAGAACATGTTAAGAAAAAAGGTAGTTCATCTAGTGAGATTTCTGACCATCCATGTGTGTGTGAATATTGTCACATTGCTGGACTTAACCAATCTGAATGTTTTACTCTTTAAAAGAAAAAGTTGAGTTCTCAGGTGTTGCCTCAAGTGTTGCCAAACTCTCAAGACAACACTCGAGAGAACACAGGTGGTCAGAAATACAAAAATTCAAAAAAGAAAACTTGGTGTCCTAAAACAAATGTGAAATGCAATGTGTTTATACTACTTTGAGGACTAATATTTCAGGTTCATGGTACTTTGATAGTGGTTGTTCTCGCCATATGTCGGGAACAAAAATATTCTTGAAAGAATATGAACCTATTCAAGGAGGATACGTGTCTTATGGAGGTGGAGGAAAGAGCAAGATACTAGGGAAAGGAACACTTGATGTTGCTGAATTCCCTACCTTAAAGAATGTCATGCACGTTGATGGCTTGATGGCTAATTTGATTAGCATTAGCCAGTTGTGTGATGACAACTTAGAGGTAAAATTTAAAAAGAATACTTGTGATGTTTTTGATCATACTAACTCTTGTGTTATGACAGGCCCCAAATCAAGTGACAATTGCTATGTTGTTGGTGAACAACAAGTATGCAATTCAACCAAGGTTGATGACACACTTTTGTGGCATCAAAAATTGGGACATCTTAGGTTTGATGCTATTAAAGGAATTCCCAAATTGAATTTTAAAGATAAATCTATGTGTGGGGATTGCCTTAAAAGTAAACAAATCCGTGTTACCCACAGTGTTGTCCAACACCAAGAGCAACACTTTGGAATAACACATTGTTTTCAACTTTTGCACATGGACTTGATGGGCCTAATTGAGGTAGATAGCCTGGGAGGTAATATGTATTCTTATGTCATTGTGGATGATTTTTCTAGATTTACTTGGATCTATTTTTTAAAAGAAAAATTTGAAACTTTTGACAAGTTTAAATTCTTACATTCCAAAATCAAAAATATGTTTTGCTCACCTATTTTTCGTATAAGATCTAATCATGGAAATGAATTTGATAATATTTCATTTTCTACTTTTTGTGAGAAAAAGGGAATTCACCATGAATTTTCGACCTCTAAAATGTTCTGACAAAATCGAGTGGCCGAAAAGAAAAATAGGATCTTACTAAAAATGGCCCGTGTCATGATGTTTTCCAAAAGTATTTTGAAAAGATTTTGGGCGGAAGCTCTGAACACGACTTGTCACATTTCTAATAGAGTTTTTTTAAGACCTGGTACAACAATCACACCCTATGAGATTTTGAATGGGAAGAAACCTAATATTCATTACTTCCATATTTTGGGTGTGTTTGTTTCATACTGAATGATCAAAATCATTTAGGTAAATTTAACTCTAAGTGTGACAAGGCCATTTTTCTTGGATATTCTCAAAATTGTCTTGCATTTCGTGTTTATAATTTGAGATTGAGAATCGTTCAAGAGTATGCAAATATTTTGTTTGATGATTTGGCTAGCATTGTAGGTGAATCAGTTGTAGACACTCCTATAATATGGGTTGAACAACTTGAGGAAGTTGCTGGAGAAAGTGTTACCTCAAATGTTGAGTCTGGTGTTAGACCAAGTATTGTCATTGATACGGCAACACTAGAGACAACACCAGAATCAGTCCAAGTGCAGAAAATGAAGATGATGAGAACTCCAATGGAGTTAATGATCCAGTGAGGAGGGATCCCCCTTTGAGAATTCAAAAGAATCATCCTATAAGTCAAGTTATCGGGGATTTGAACGTTGGGATACAAGCAAGACACAAGGAACCCGTAAATTACCGAGACATGGAAAAATATGTTAAGGAAAATCACTCTTGTTTTGTATCTAAACTTGAATCTAAAAGGGTTGTTAATGAATTAAAAGATGAGTTTTTGATTCAAGTTTTTAACCATGAGAGATTTTCTAGTTTGAAAAAATCTCTTGGTTTTTGTTTCGTTTAAAAACTTCTGGATTATTTTGTTGTATATTATGTTTCATTAATTTTTTTGTTTCTTTTATTTAAAAAAAAAAAAAACTCAGCATAAACTGCTGTCTCGAGGTGTTGCCATCTATATTGCCAAAACAGACAACATCACTGTGTACTATATATATATAAATCATTATTTTTTTTAAAAAAAACCCAATGGTTGGCATTTACTGACCTTTTTGTTCTAGTATGTGTATATACTTAAGTTAAATATTTTGATAAAATTCCCCTTTGTGCTTAAAGTGACAAATTCACTTATGATAATATTGTTGATATTGATAAAGGCAATTGTTGTTAAATACTCCTAAAGTAACTCGGGGCACGGCGTTCGCTGCGACGATGCTTCCTTGCCAAATAGGAGTATAATGTATTTGTTTTATACTTAGTATTAGGGACATGGAACTCGCTACTACAGTGTACCCTACTTGAAAGGTATAAATATAATACATATAACTTTACACTTTAATAAAAAAAACTCGGGGCACGGAGCTCGCTACTACGATGCCTCCTTGTAAATAAATTAAGTATAAAGTTTGCTTAAAATTGCCTAAGGAAATAATAAGTTCTATATGTTGAAAATATCAAGGAGATTTTACTCAAAGATGTTGTCTTTTGTGTTATACAACATTGCTAGCAATACATTAGTAGATGCTACATTATTTTTTTTTCTTTTTAATTTTTGTTAATTAAATTTTTAATTTCAAAAAGTCTATTTACAAATATTTAGAGTTTGTGAAATTTAAAAGGTTTTTAGCAAAAATCTTTAAATTTTTTCTAACTAATCGTAATTATGAAATATCTATTATTTTGAACTTGTCTTTCAAATTTGAAAATCAAAAAATTTATGGATATTTCTGAAATTATTTTTAGTTATTATTTATTAAAAAAAAACTGGCCGAATTATGTTTGTAGTAGTTTGTTGAGATAGGGATAATTATGGGTAGGTTTTAAAATGTCAAATCACTCCTATTATTACTCTCATCTCACCCTTAATTACCCACCTTCTCTTAAACCCCTCTTCACCGCCTCTCTCTCTTCGTCTCTCTCTCTAAGCCTTTCCGTCTTCATCTTCTTCTCCCTTCGAACTGACATGGTCATCCCTTCCAAAAATTCTCAAATGACATCTCCAATGGACATTTCTTAGCCCCTTCCAGTGTTGCTTCAAGTGTTGTCATTCCCATGGAGCCATCACATGCGGCAAAACTTTTTGCAACACCATCCACAACACCACCCCTTGACTTGGTTGTGTTAATTACCCTCCTACTCCTGTCTCTATGGCTCTCCCTGCGAGATCTCTACCACAAGAGGTCACTCTAGCTCATCGAATCATTAAGAATACTACTTTCTTCACAAAAAGGGGGAGAGTGGTCACTAGTGATGTTGTGGCGTGGCTACTATTGTTGTTGATGATAGTGGTTCCTATTAAGCATCATATATTCCCGACAATGCCAAGTGATAATTTATGAATATGGATGGAATATGACATGTGGTGAATGGGAGATTGAAATAGTGATCATAAATAATAATGTTAGATGTTGGGAAAATGTTACAACATTTGATTTTATTTTTGAATAAAATCTTACATTAAAGGGAAATTTATTGTTTAGGGGAATATCTATGTAAGGGGAGATGTGTTCCTTGTCTTATTGTAGGTCCAAATAAAAGGTTGATCTATTTTGGATCTACAAACAAGGAGTAAAATATTAAGGGGGAGATGTATTTTTGGATTTCTTGATTAACATTCTTGTCCAGAACATCACTTTGTATTTTGTGAAGAAATGCGTAACTAAGGGGGAGATTGTAAGTGTTACACAATGTGTTGCTACTAGTGTTGCCTTATGTATTGCTATACCAGTGTTGCCACTAGTGTTGCCTCATGTGTTGCCATGAGCGTTTGGCAACACGAGATAGTTACTGCATATTTCTCATAAATAACAAAGTGATAATTAGTTATATTATATCAATTGTTAGTTTGCTTGATTTGAGGTTGAACAGGTCAATGGAAGTGGCCTAGGCGTGATTTTCGAATAAGGAGCAAAGTTACACATTAAATTTATATTTATGTGTAAATGGTGAAGATCAAGTAAATATTGTTGGGAACTTATCTATTCAGGGGGAGCTGTAGATAAGGTGTACAAGGGTAGTGAAGTTTGGTGGTAAAAATGATAAACGCTTAGGAAGACCAAGTCTTCAACAAACAAAAAGGTGGAGCTACTTTGAAGGAAACAAACCATGGTTGATTTTTGGATAGATTGAGTAGGCTCCAAGTCCTAGGAGCCTATAAATAGTGCTGACCTTCGACAAAAACGATCACCCAATTCAGAAGTCGAAAACTGCACAAGAAAGAACTCGCCTCTTCAGTGTTGCCTCAAGTGTTTGCAACACACTGTCCAACACCCGAGAGTTTTCACATATATATTTGTATTTCGTGAGTTTCTGAGTGTTAGATAGTTAGTGATTATAAAGAGAGAGTTCTAGAATAGTTTTTCCCACATGCTAGTGATGCTAAATCATTAGGGAACTTTTGACCTTTTACCTAAAGCTTTTTATTAAGAAATGTCTTGCCCTCCTGATACCCATCAAGTTATATATTTATTTATATATATATCTTGATAAAAATCTATTCTCTTGTGTTTCTTTTATTATTTCCACTGCAGTTAAATTTTCTCAATTTTCTATTTTTAAATTGGTGTGAATTGTGATGTTCTTAGTGTTGTCAACACTAATAACAACACTTGTCAGTATACATCTCACTTTTCTAAGCCATTGACAATTTCAGAGTCTCAGTAAGTGGTGTTAATTAAATATCCTTTAGTACCGTTCCAATTTGAATTTAGAACAATATAGAGACAAAATAAGGTCTCATTAATTAGATATCACAAATACTTTAGTACTAGTATTGTTGGACTTTTGTTAAGGCTTCTTAAGGAAATAACAAAGAATGATGAGAAAGATAACAGAAATTATAACGGAAATTGAAAGGCAAACCACAATAGTCGAGTCTTGTGTTTAACACAATTTCTGTAAGAAGTATTTGCCCCGCACAGGTGCTTACGGTTGAATGGAAAACTCCTCGTGAGATAAAACGACTTCTAGTTATCTATAGGAGCACTCCAAATAAATAACTCTAACGAACAATTGGATATTTGGAACTTTGGACTTGAAGGAAGTATATGCAACAATATGAAGATGATTAGGCAATATTAATCTATCTCAAAGAGGGTAGGAAAGGCTCAATTTACTGTGCGTATGAATTGAAATTCGGAGGGGAAGTATATAAGGAGAGTCAAAGGGTTTTGTGGCTTTTCCCTTGAAAAGTCACAACTTTTAGGGTATAACAGCACTTACACGGCCGTGTCCAATGAACTGAACGGCCGTACAAGGCAATATGCACGGTCGAGTTTAAGGCTCAGCACGGTCGAGTGGCAAGGCAAGGCACGGTGCACGGCCGTGTCCTCGACACTTGCACGGCCGTGCAGAAGCTTCTTCAACCTGCTCATCAGTCCTATAGCCACAACAAGTCCAAACCAATTTTGGGACCAACCCAAATCAAACTTTGACCCAATATTTAACTCTTGTTAAGTTACAAATCATTTGTCATTAATTTCTCATTCACCCGGAAATGGTTTTGAGACAATAAATGAGTTTCATAATCTACACTAAATGTAGAGTACATTTTGTAGCTTACTTCGTTAACAAATAACGAATTTCGTTAGGAAGTTAGGTCAACGTTAAGTCAAACTTAACTTTCGTTACCCATTTCCAACAATCCCCCACATGAATGACAATTAATGCATGTATGCAAATTCGTCCAAAAAGTTCCGGCGAACTATTATTACATCGGGATAGATAGCTTGTGGCCTTGAATCTTCCCTAGTGAAATATTATCGGATATACTAGCCATTTGGTAGCAAGTCGCTTTGAACCAGTGACTGTATGATGTATACCAAGACAACAATACTCACATAATAATAGTTCTAACAGTTATTGTTCTCACGTTTTGTCCATTTCGGCCTTGGACCGTATCCCATTCATAAGTGTTTACTTATTGATTAGAAGCGGCCACACTTCAACACTTATATAGGTGATCTCCTATCAAGAGTAACCTGTAATACTCTACCTTTTGAAGGTATATGAATCATTAAAAGCTCTATGCTTATCCTTACCACACGTCAACAGGGTTTCAATTTTAGCACTTGGGCAGCTTCTGAGAAGGGATTTGGTATTTTCCAAGTGCACTACTAGAATGTCCATAACTTAGTTGTCTCTTTGAACCAAGTTTGTGGGATCTCCACTCATCATGGTTGAGTTACCGCTATGGATTTCTTTTAATGTGTGGGTTTCAATCCCGTTCCCCTTACTGCAATTGTACAGTTGATCTCTACTACTACCCTTAGGTAGACGGATCCGATTTTGACTTCACATGGCCAGTTGTGACAGTCTCATTTGAGATCAATTGTCTTATGGTAATATGTCAATGACCATTGTGTCTTGACTTACCACGATGTTCTACACCTTTTCCTATTTCTCATTGTCGTCACAATGCCTTAGGTCATGCAGACATAGACTTATTCCACAAAGGAATATCTTCAAAGACCATTCAGCTTTTACTTTAGCTTTGTCTGATGATATCAACTTAGATTCCATATTGAATCGAGTAATATATATTATCTTGGAAGGATATAATGACACTTTTACTCCAACTAATGTGAGCGTATTCTCAATTTGTGTTTAGTGTCGAATATTCAATCAGTATACTCTTTCCATACTATTGAATACCATAGGTATTGTAATCTTTAATCATAAGTATATCTTTAAGTAAACCAAGTACTATGACTATACTATTCCGGTGATTGATTACAATTACAATTAGACTTTTAGTCTATCTAGAATGATCAGTCACTTCGAGTGATCAAATTCTTCTATCGGTCAGTTTCTTCAAGTTGTTATTATCTCTGTACCATTCCGACTTCCCAAGTATTCAGTATTTCTAAGTGGTTTGACCTCCTTAGAGTCTACCTTTCAAGAATCTACTTTACAGAGATTACCTCTCAAGATTCTACCTTACTAGAGTACACCTCTCAAGAATCTATTTGAACTTTCGAAGTACTTTTTTCAAGATAATGGGATTGTGATAGGACTATTCCTTCTGATGTTCTAGAAATCTTTATTTCTAATATGACATCGGCTAATCCCATATCTTTCATGTCAAAGTTATTCTTTAACATGTCTTTGGTATTCATGATCAATTCATGACTACCATTATTAGCATGTTGTCCACGTAAGGACAGACTATTAACAAATGATTCAGATGTTCCTTTAATATAGACACATTTGTCACATTCATTAATCTTGAATCCATTTGATAACATAGTTCTATCGAACTTCTCATGCCACTGTTTAGTTGCTTGTTTTAGTCCATATGAATACACAAGTAGATCCAACACGGTTGTGCGACATAAAACGCTCTGTTGTGTCAATGGGATAATCTTGCATGAATCATCATGTCCTTTTGACAACTAGCCTGGCTTTATACTTATCAATAGATCCATCGGCTTTATACTTTCTTTTAAGAATCCACTTGCAACCTAATGGTTTGCAACTTGGAGAGTGATCTACCAATTCCCAAGTATTATTAAGCATTATGGATTCTATCTCACTGTTAATAGCCTTTATCCGGAACAGATAATGCTTCCTTAACAGTTGCTGATTCGTTTTCCAACATAAATGATAGAAAATCAGGACCAAAAGACTTTTCCACTCTTGCCCTTTTACTACGTCTAAGTCCTTCATCTTCAACTTGAGATGGACCGTTTGTAGTCTATTATTTAGAGGTTTCATCCTTGGCACATCTAGGTTTTGCAACCTAACGGTTAGCATAAGGAAGATCAATCATCTTCCTAATAGAGTAGGATGATTTTGTCCTTTAACTGTATCTTGGTTCTTCTTCTTTTTAAGAAAACCACTTACAATTTCTATAAATTTTCTTATTAAAATTTATACATTTCCTATCATTTCAAGGAAGTATATTCGTAAAGAATATAACGTGTCTTGCTTAAGTATTACTACTTTAGCCGAATACCCCCACAACTTAGGTATTTATAAACAGCTTACGAATACCTCAAATTCGTTATGAGTTTTTTTTTTTATCATCAAATAACTTCCAAATATATGATGATCCATTCTTTTAACTGTTAACAGTTTAACAGTTTCTGTTAATACTAGAAGTTCATATCAATAGAACTTACTCCCTCCGTCCCGCTAATATTAGCACAAACACTGTTTGCGCGGGAATTAAGGAATATGATATTTTAATAAAATGTTGTGAGTGTAAAAGAATGAGTGGAGAGAGAATGAGTGGAGGGTGTAATAAATTATAATGGTGTTGTGAGTATTAAAATAATGTAGGAGAGAGAATGAGTGGGGTTGGGTGAATATTTTATTAATATAAAGTTTTCTTTTTGGGAGTGTGCGGATATTAGCGGGACGCCCAAAAAGGAAAGTGTGCTAATATTAGCGGGACGGAGGGAGTATATATTTAGCTTGTACCCCCACACTTGAGGTGTACCTCCACATATCAAATATTTTATGAATGTCCTAATTCATATTCAATATTTTCCTTTATGCGGAGTCATTTAATTGTAATAACCATGTTATCTCCTGACAACATAGTCATAACTATGTTCAAGTGAGGTCTCTTCAACCCTGGTCTCTTCAATCCTTTGGTTTCGAAGAATACCGCATTTCCATTCCAAATTTGTTCTTCACAAATCTATATGCACTACTGTTAGTTTGCATGTCCAATGGAAACGTAATCCATGGTTTTGGGTCCTATCTTAACCTCTTTAGGTTTAGATATTTCTACCTTTGCTAGGTATACCCACATAAGACGGAACTTATCAATAAGGAGTTCAACATCTCCTTAAAAGTTCTATCTTTCCTTTTTCTGTGATTCAATTGATTTGAGTGTGTAAGGAGCATTCATTTGATAAATAAGTGTCAGCGTCCCAGCAATTATTTTTCAAACGATACTACATACTCTCCACCTCTTATCACTTACGAAAATTCTTAATTGTTAATTAAGACGAATCACAAACCTTTTGTCTACTTAAAACTCTAAAGTTTCATCTTTACTTTTTCAAAAGATGTACTTTGCATTATTGATTGCAATCAATAATAGAAGTAGTGAACTATCTATTTACTATCTTTGGTTTGAACTGATTTCTACAAAAGAAATCACAATTGATTTGCGAATCAAACTTCATCTTAGGTAGTAATTTTAAATTAACTCGTCGACTTAGTGAATTTAAATTTACACAACCTAATTGAACACGCAATATCAATTAGAACACTTCAAACCAAGTAAATAAAATTTGAAATTTTATTCTTCGCACTTAAGCGGATAGAACATTTACAATTCAAGTTAAGGAGTCCTTCAACAAGGTACCTTTTACTAACACAATAACCACATTTGGTCAATTCAATCTTCTGCCCCTAGGCTAAGTTGATCAAAGTCCAATGTAACATATCGATCTTCAGTCACATTGTCTTGAAGAGGATTTCCATCTTGGTTGTTGATTCTAGGATGTCGACATTCCCTAGCCATATGCCCGGGTTTGTCACAATTAAAACAACTACCTTTGAACTTCTTGGCGGTCCTCTTCACTTTCCCGGTGTTCTTTCTCTTGTTTCCGGTACTTGTTTCCACCAAGTTCACTTGCGGTCTTTTAGTCACAATACACATAGTGTTGTGTATTTCGAGAAAATCCCAAAGTTCTCTCGCGGTCTTTATGCCACAACACACATAGTATCGTGCATCATCCAAGCTACTAAGAATGTAATTGCGACACAAGAAATCGCTGTGATTCCATGTATCCAAAGCATTCTTTGCTTGGGGATCATCCTCTTTGGATACCAATGGTGGATATTCTCAAAGAAATTGCACCAATCTCAATGTTGTCACGTAGACCAACATTTTCTGTTGCCACCTCTTAAAGTCCATCCCGGTAAGACTACTCGGTCTTTCCGCATGCACGAACGCATGAGACAGAGGGGGAGCATTAAGAGGTGCGATACTAGAGATTGTACCAGATATAGTTGAAGGAGGTTTCTCACCTTGTACCGAGTGAGTCGGTGAAGGAGCAGGTGCAGCACTCTTTAGCGTTGCTTCACCTTGAAGGGGAGTGAGCCCGAATGACCCCGAGGAGTCCTTCTCATTAGTCATTGTACGAACGCCTTAAGAAACGTAAAATACTTCTTACGATTGTTGGACTTTTGTTAAGGCTTCTTAAGGAAATAACAAAGAATGATGAGAAAGATAACAGAAATTATAACGGAAATTGAAAGGCAAACCACAATAGTCGAGTCTTGTGTTTAACACAATTTCTGTAAGAAGTATTTGCCCCGCACAGGTGCTTACGGTTGAATGGCAAACTCCTCGTGAGATAAAACGACTTCTAGTTATCTATAGGAGCACTCCAAATAAATAACTCTAACGAACAATTGGCTATTTGGAACTTTGGACTTGAAAGAAGTATATGCAACAATATGAAGATGATTAGGCAATGTTAATCTATCTCAAAGAGGGTAGGAAAGGCTCAATTTACTGTGCGTATGAATTGAAATTCGGAGGGGAAGTATATAAGGAGAGTCAAAGGGTTTTGTGGCTTATCTCTTGAAAAGTCACAACTTTTCGGGTATAACAGCATTTGCACGGCCGTGTCCAATGAACTGCACGGCCGTGCAAGGCAATATGCACGGTCGAGTTCAAGGCTCAGCACGGTCGAGTGGCAAGGCAAGGCACGGTGCACGGCCGTGTCCTAGACACTTGCACGGCCGTGCAGAAGCTTCTTTAGCCTGCTCATCAGTCCTATAGCCACAACAAGTCCAAACCAATTTTGGGACCAACCCAAATCAAACTTTGACCCAATATTTAACTCTTGTTAAGTTACAAATCATTTGTCATTAATTTCTCATTCACCCGGAAATGATTTTGAGACAATAAATGAGTTTCATAATCTACACTAAATGTAGAGTACATTTTGTAACTTACTTCGTTAACAAGTAACGAATTTCGTTAGGAAGTTAGGTCAACGTTAAGTCAAACTTAACTTTCGTTACCCATTTCCAACAAGTATATGACATAAATATAACATGTTAAAATAGGAATCAATCACTAATAAAATATAGTAATTGAGACATTAACATAGAGACCAATCACTAATAAAAACATAGTAATTGAGACAAAAAGTGGTCTCATTAATTAGCATTTACTATCGTCTACTACTACTGTCCCTGTCCCTGTTTGAATTTATGGCTAATCACGTCATTTTGTGGCCAAAAAAATAAAAAATATATAGTGGGCTGCCAGCCTCGGCCCGTCCCGAACCCGTTTTGGCCCACACCCATATGAGCCAGCCCGAATTGACCCACTTTTATTTGGGTTATTAGTTTTAAAGCTCAACCGACTCCTATTACATGGCGGGGCGGGCTGGCCCAACAGGCCAACCCAAATTGCGGCTCTAGAATTTAGGAAAGAACTAGTATAACACCCGTGCGTTAAACGCACGACCAAAAAAACTTTGATAAATAATATGAACTAAATTATATAGTTAATATAAATATCTCATTTGATTTGCACTACTGTCATTAATTAAAAATAATTATCTCATTTCTAAGTAATTAGTATTATCAACAACTCTATTTTTTTTTTACTAATTTGTGTATTTTAAAAAATAATTTTTTTGGATATAATCATATTATAAATTCATACTTCGTATTTTCTAACCAATATTATATAATAGTTTTCTTTTTTAAAATTATCTTATAGTTTTTATTTAGAAAACCCCATATAAAATAGATTTTTTTTAGAAAATTATTTTGAAATAGTTATGACACCATATTTATTGTTTTAGCAATAAATATAAAATTTATAACCCAAAAAAAGAATGAATTTAAAATTTCAGTGCAAATTAATTATCCCAAAATTTGAAAATCCTTTCTTATACTTTGTATTTACCATTTTTTTAATTTATGAAAGTTCATCTAAATAACACTCATTGAAACTTAATTATATATCACTATTTAAGAAGATGGTTCAATAAAACACTAAAATCTTTGTTTTTTATTTTATTATTTTTTGGAATTTTAATGAACAAAAAAAATATCAACAATAAACTCAAAAGTTGTATCAAAAAGTGGCTAAATAAGATTTCAAGCCTAATTTTTACTATTAGCTAAAAAAATCACTTCGTTCGAAGAAATTAATGAAGAAAAAGGAAAAAGGTTTTAATAAAAACAAAAAAGAATTTAAGAGAATATAATTTGAAAACAAAAATTTAAACAAAAATATATCATCACATTAATTTAATAATATTACAGATTTCTAAACATAATCAATAACTATTTCCATTTTAAAAACGCTCTTCATTTAAGAAAAAAATGAAAAAAATATATATAAATATCATTATTATACACAAGTCCTTAAAAACAATTATTACTATTACCCACATTTCAAAAATATCAATTCATTAAATGAAAAATTCCATGTGTTTCTAAATGTATTTTTACTATTTTTTTTTCATATTTCATTTTTTACTTGCAAAATTAAGAGTTTGCAAAATAATAATATTTATGATTTTGTGAAGAAAGTAGTTTAGGTATAGTGGCTAAAAGTAAGAGAAAAAAAAGTAATGTTTCATTTGCATTTAATTAATAGGGGAGAAAATAGGATAATAGGTTAATTTAAAGACAATTAATTGTTTTCTTAATTAGTTGACTTAAAGCAAAAATATTCTAAAATCATCCATGTTTTGGAGGGAAAATAAGCTTGTTAAAGTGCTATATGTACTTCAACCTTTATACATATATATATATATATATATATATATATATATATATATATATATATATATATATATATATATATATATATATATATATATATGGCGTATTTCTAAACATAATCAATAACTATTTCCGTTTTAAAAACGCTCTTCATTTAAGAAAAAAATGAAAAAAATATTTGAATATCATTATTATACATAAGTCCTTAAAAAACAATTATTACTATTACCCATATTTCAAAAATATCAATTCATTAAATGAAAAATTCCATGTGTTTCTAAATGTATTTTTACTATTTTTTTTTTCATATTTCAATTTTTACTTGCAAAATTAAGAGTTTGCAAAATAATAATATTTATGATTTTGTGAAAAAAGGAGTTTAGGTATAGTGGCTAAAAGTAAGAGGAAAAAAGTAATGTTTCATTTGCATTTAATTAATAGGGGAGAGAATAGGATAATAGTTTAATTTAAAGACAATTAATTGTTTTCTTAATTAGTTGACTTAAAGTAAAAAATATTCTAGAACCATCCATGTTTTGGAGGGAAAATGAGCTTGTTGAAGTGTTATATGCACTTCAACCTTTATATATATATAGATAGAGACTATTTAGGGGTTTCATTAAGTGGGTGTCACAGTTAGGCTCCATTTGTTTGGGGGAAAATGTTTTTCGCAAAACGTTTTCCCCATTTTCGGTGTTTGGTAAACACCGGAAAATGGGGAAAACGTTTTCCGGAAAATATTTTTCCCACTTTTCTAAATAAAATGACTTACGAATTTTTTCAAAGTAAAACAGTTTCTGAAAAATGGTAACACCCTCACACACCTAAATTTTCATACACCCCCACGTTACCCACCCAACATTAACCACCCCTACCCCATCCACTCATAAAAAAATTATTTATATTAAAGTTAGATTTTACAATTCTCCCTCCCCCCTCAGCACCACCACCCCCACCCCACCCCCGCCCCCACCCCGTCAGGTAAAAATAATGTAATCATTTTAAATTTATTTTTAACAACTCTCCACCCCCTGCCCCCCACCCCACCCAACCCCCCATCGGATAAAAAAAAAATTAATCATTTTAAATTTATTTTTAACAACTCCCCACTCCTCTCCACTCACCGCCCCCCACCCCACCCTCCCTGTCGGTTCAATTTTTTTTAATGATTTTAAATTTATTTTTTACAACTCCCCACCCCACTCCACTCACCACCACCCCCTGCCCCCACCCCACCCCCTGCCCCCCACCCCGGGTCAAATTTTTTTTTAATCATTTTAAATTTATTTTTAACAACTTTCCACCCCACCCCACTCACCACCACCATCCCCTACCCCCACCCTTACCCTATCACCACCCTAGTCTACCATCATCTTACCATTTATATTTTCCCCACCACCCTATCCTATCCTACCCCTCCCCTACCCTATCCTACCCCACACCCACCCACCTCACCCCTACTAATCCCCACCTCCTACCCTACCACCCTACCCCAACCTATCTCTTTCAACTTATCCCAAATTGTGTTTTTATCGAAAATATTTTCATTAAATACATGAAAATATTTTTTTGAAAAATATTTTCCTTACCAAACAGCTGAAAACATGTTTATCTCATTTTTTGAAAAATATTTTATAGGAAATCATTTTTCGGAAGTCGTTTTACGCGAAACAAACAGAGCCTTATTTTATAGACAACAGTTACGGTCCCTGACTTAAAAATAGCATGTTAAAATAGAGAACATTAGAAAATGTTATTACAAAATAGAGACCATTAGAGAAATGATGTCCTAAAATAGATGCCATTAGAGACATGTTTTCCTAAAAATGTTTACTGAGGGACTATTAAAAATTGTTGTCCTAAAGAAATAGTCTCTAAAAGACATTTTTCTAATAGTGAATAAAAAATATTATCCCAAAATAAATACCATTTGAGAAGAGCAAGTTTTGGGAGAAACTAGTTTCTTCATAAATTATAAAAAGTCCACTTTTTTTCTACTTGCAAGTAGTTAGCGAATATTTAGGAACAGTTTATAAAACAAGACTTTCTATAACTTAAGGAGAAACTAGTTTCCCCCAAAATCTTGTGATTTGAGAAATGATATCTCAAATTAAAGATCATTAGAAAAATATTGTCCCAAACATATATTAATAGAAACTATTAAAAATTGCTGTCTCAAACACTGCACGAAGATTACCACTATCCCAAGTGAAATTTGCAGCCTTAAGTTACTTGGATACTTGCACCTTAATGGCTGCTTGAATCTACAAGGTTTGCCTGCGGCTGCGAACTTGGGGAACATTAAATTCTTAAGGGAGCTATTTTCAGATGAAACTTAAAATAAATATGCTTAACTTCAAAAAATAATTGAAATCTGTAATTCATTTTTGATTTTTAAAAGTAAACCATAACCCACCCTAACCTTCATCCATTACTTAGAGCTTCTCTAAGAGAACTTTAAAACTTCAAAAACACTTGTATTTGATGCAAAGAAGGACTTCAACAGCTACTTCATCCCCTGCGCCATTTTGACGAAGTGTTCCAATTGCGCCAAATTTGGCGCTGCGCTATCTTTGTTTGTTTGTTTGTTTTTTTTTTTTTTTTTTTTTTTGCAATTTTGAATATCCTACTTTTTCTTTTCAAAATGAATAATTATTTTTTCAAAATTAATTTTTGATTAAAATTAAAAAACAAAATTAAAAATCCATTTTGGGATTATGAGTGTATAACTTAATTGTTGTTTATATTTATTATAATTTTTTAAAAAAACTATTTAACTTTCTTTTAAATTTCTTTTTATTTGTATTGTTAATTATAAGTTAAGTAAACAGTTATATTTATTTATATTTATTAATTTTATCATTAAATTATTTGACTTTATTGCTGATTATTTATTTAATTTAATATAATTGAAATCATATTATCTATAATAATATATGGATCAGTGAACAATTTAATTTAATGAAATGAAATAATAAGAAATATTATAAGAACATTCTTTTTTGATGCAATATATGAAGCTTGACCGTTAGAGATGGTGGAAGAAATTTGGTGCAAAAATTTCACCATTTTAGAGATGAGGCATTTACTAAAAACTACTTTAGAAAGATGAAAATTACAAAAAAAAATAAAATTCATAAGTTCGAAATTACAAATTTTTTTTTTTTATCAGTTTTGGTCAAACAACTAATAATTTCAGTTATCAGTTGTTCAAACAACTGATAATTTCAGTTATCAGTTGTTCAAACAACTGATAATTTCAGTTATCACTTGTTTACAGCTGATAACTGAAATTATAAGTTGTTTGAAGTACAAATTACTATTTAAACAACTGATAATTTCAGTTATCACTTGTAAACAACTTATAACTGAAATTATCACTTGTTTGAACAACTGATAACTGAAATTATCAGTTGTTTGATCAAAACTGATAAAAAAAACAAAAAAAAAGTTTTTTGTTAAAAAAGAAAAAAAAGTAGTTTTTTGTAATTTCCCATCTTACATGTTTATTTTTTGTAAATGTCATCTTTTTGAGTGAGTTTTTGTAATAAATCCTTTAGAGATTTGGTGCAATTTCTACACCGAATTGTTGGAGATGCCCTTACACATTATTATATTTTTCAATTTTCAGAACTAAATTAAATGTAAACTCATATTTGTTCCATCTCCATAAAAAAAATATTGGATAAAAACCCAAAATGAAGATGATGAAGTGTAAAAGTAGAGATGGGAAAAGATATACTCCCTCCGTCCCATTGAAAGCTTCACCTTTTGCCAAAACGGGTGTCCCGTTAAAAGCTTCACATTTCCTAAAATGGCAAAGAATCTTTACTATTTCATCCACTAATTCTCTCTCCTACTTTACTTTTATACTCACAACACCAATCAACTTTACTATTCCCTCCACTCATTCTCTCTCCTATTTTACTTTTATACTCACAACACTTTCTCCACTAACCTTTTTTCTTAATTTGCGTGTCATGCTCAAAATGATGAAGCTATAAATGGGATGGAGGGAGTACATATTTTTCTTTCGTTCACCGCCACAGCCACAGCTACTGATCGCCACAGCCACCGCTACTGCCCATGTTCCCCCTTTCCTCTCCCTGTCCTCCCTTCACCGAATTTTTTTCTCAAAATATTACCTTTCAAAAAAATATTATTCAAAATAACAATTCTTCCAAACTATTTGCCAAAATGTCAATTCTTTTGAAACTCGCTACTTCATATGGCGAGTTTGTTTTTTATCCGTTGAAACTCGCTACACCATGTAGCGAGTTTAATTTTTTTTTTTTTGAATTTCCAGTCTATTTTTTCGTATTATAAATAGTTTTATTAAATTTTAAACTCGCTAAATGGTTTAGCGAGTTTAAGCGAATTTGGTTTTTTTTTCAGATAAGGTTGGGGACAGATTTCTTGAAAACCTTAAACACACATATAATTGTTGAGAATAGAGAAAGGGAGAACAGAGTTATGAAAAAAAACTTAATTTTTACATCTTTTAACTTCATAATTAGTCAAGAGTACAAATCAAGGTAAATCTTCAACATCTCAATCATTGTATATACTTGTGTTTATATATAGAGTTAGTTTATATTGTGTATGTTCGTACAATATAGTTATGAATGTTAAAATTAGGGTTTTGAATGTCTTAACACTTTGATTTTGTAATGTAGGGTTAAAATGAACGGAGATTCACTCATTTTTCATGTGCTATTGGGGAGGTGATTATGAATGTCCATCTGATGGTCCTCATTTTCAGAGAAGGCTCATTGTAGATGGAGATACAATCAATTGGTTGATGAGTTATATAAAGCGATAGGTGTGGATGGGAGACAATATGATTTGGAAATCATTTGTAGATATCCCCATTCATTTGATAGCAATATTGGTGAGTACTTTCCTTTTCGTATTGAAGATAATGCGGGTATGGATTTAATGTTTGATGTTTCTACTAAATATAGTGGGCTGAGTAATTTACAGTTGTATGTGGTTATCAAATTGATTGAAAATCGACGTTATGAAGAGTTTGAAATACGCAATACGGAGACCTTTTATGGGAATTCACCAAGTTGCTACCGTGATGCATGGGTTGGTCCAAGTACACAAACACTTGTATCAATTCAAACACCAAATTTTAATGATGGGGCATATCGAAATGATCCTGTTAATGATTAGAATTCGGATGATGAGGTTATGAAGAAGAAGACACATATGTAGTTGCATTACTAGATGATTTTGATGATGGATATGAAGAGCGTAGTAGTGATTCTAATATAGATTTGAGAAATGGTGATGATGGCCCGATTGATGATGACTTGGAAACACATTTGGTTTATTATGAAACACCAGAAAATTGAAGGTATGAGAGAGCAGATTATCTTATTTACAGTGATATTGCTCGACAAGAAGAATGCTTGATTGATTCTCATAATCAATCAAGTTTTCCAGTTTGAGATACAGAGAAAGATAAAATTGCTAAAGAGATACGCTTACGAGGCACAATTCAAAATAAAAAGGTACCATATTAGAACCAATCAGCGGTTCAAGGTAAGAAAGAGCACAACTCATTCATGGGCAATAATATGTCTACTAAAAAAGTATTCATGCAATTTTTATGTTCGTGTGAGTAGGAAGAAACTTGGTTATTGGGACGTGACCATGTACAAGGGTCCTCATTGTTGCTTGTTTTCTGGAGAAAGCCAAGATCACCCTAATGTAGATGCGAAGTTTATTGGTCGACAAGTAGTTAGTCTAATTAAGATGGATTCATATGTGAAGGTTGGAGTTATTATTGCACATATTAATAAACTGTACGACAAGACAATTACATATAAGAAGGCATGGTGTGAAAAACAGAAGGGCATTATAGAAGTTTTTGGATATTGGGAGGAATCGTATGTAAGGTTACCCCGCGTCCTAGCAGCCATCCAAAAATACAACCCCAGAACAATTGTTGAGTATACTCATCCTCCTCCTCCTCCTGGTGAATTTTTCATGTTTGATGGTGTGTTCTGGGCATTTAGGACTTATATTGAAGCTTTCGCTCATTGTCGGCCTGTCATTTCTGTTGATGGTACATTCCTCCATGGTGAATATAAAGGGGTAATACTGATTGCCATGGGTGTTGACGCCCAAGACATTATACTTCTTCTTGCATTTGCTATTGTTGAAAAAGAGAACCGGGTGAACTGATGTTGGTTCTTATATCTTGTTTGCAGACATATTATCATGAATCATGAGGTATGCTTGATATCTGACCATCATCACGACATTCTTAAGACTATATCGGAGGATACATGGTGGCCAAATATGCATCTCAGATATTGCTTGAGGCTTATGTGACCAAATTTCTTGGAGAAACACAGATGGGCTGATTTGAAGCATTTGTTTTGGAGAATTGATAAAGCAAGTCAAGATAGGAAATTGATATATACCTTGGAGAGTATCCGTTTAATTAACCTTGAGGCAATTAAATGGTTTGTGAATTTAGATGCCAGAAAGTGGACAATGTCTTATTAGATATGGAATTATGACTACTAACATGTCTGAGGTCTTTTATGGTGTCATAAAAGGAGCCCGTGGGATGCCAATAACAGCAATAGTTGAGACTGCCTCGCAATGGGGAAAATTCCCACTTGTTATAAATTACCTCGCAAGTACACGAGTTATCATAGTAGTAATATGCACTTGGAAAGGGTAGAATCCACAGGGATTTGTAAATCAACAATTCGACTTTCAACAGTAAAACAAACAATTAAAAGAAGGGGTTTTAGATTTGATTACTGTTCCTACTTAAAACAAGAAATAAATACAGCAAGTAAATTATTACCGAACACCAAGAAAGAAGGATCTACGGAATGAGATTCATGTATATCGCACCAATATGCCAATCAATAATACAATCAATCATAGTTGAGGGTTCATCCTCATTAGTAAAATTAGGCGTTCACACATCCATAATTTAGTATTCTACAAAAATTAGGTTTTCTGCAAAGTCCACTTAATATTCAAGAACCCATTAAACCCTAGGATTAAGAACCTATAATTTTGGCTTGCAATCACTTGTCAAAACCTAGATTATATTCATTCAAAAGTTTGACTTGCATGGATCGAAAGTTCACTTGTCAATCACAGACACAAATTTAGTTTAAAAACCAATCACATCTACACATGTGATAGCAGTTTAGAAAACTTAGAGAAGGAATACTTTTGATGAACCCAACTTTTGATTGATCACAAGATTAATTAAGACATAATGGATTGATATATATTACCTCCGTTCCGTAGAACAAGAAAATTAGTCACTTATGTTCATATTGAATATTAATAAAACTTCAATAATTTGCATAAATCTGCAATGAAATTCTTGATATAAATTTTTGTAGATCATGTTTACAACTTAGAATTATGTTATGAAAAGATAAAAGATATAAAAATATTGCTAGAGGTATTCTATACTCCCTCCGTCCCACTATACTTGACACCCAAGGGGTGGGTTCAAAAACCAAGGAAAAAGAATAAAATAAAAAAAATGTGTGGTGGAAAATGAAGAGAGAGAATGAGTGGGATAAATAGTAGTGTTGGTTGAATAAATGTGTGGTAGAAAATGAAGAGAGAGAATGAGTGGTGGGGTAGAGTGAATATAAAAATATAAAAACTTGGTTATTTTTGGAAGGTGTCAAGTATAGTGGGACGGCCCAAAATGGAAAGAAGTGTCAAGTATAGTGGGACGGAGGGAGTATATACTAGGGTAAGAGAGGAGGGTCAATAATTAGGAAACTAAGGTCAAAAATCAAGTCTGAAAATGATTCTGCTAAAACTGTCGCGAAAGAGTTGCAACAGTTTTGCGACAGTTTTAGCGACTATTTTGGGAGTTTTTGAGACTTTTTAGGAAGAGAGATCCCTTTGAGTTTCTGGATTTGGGAGCGGACGCTCCCATGCTTCGTTGACTTGTACATTCCTCGACAAACTTCCGAAGGACATAACTTTTTCATACGGACTCCGATTGAGACGTACCATATATGGTTGGAAAGCACTCGACGAGTACTATCCAATGGTAATGAATGCTCTGGTCATATTCAACTATGTAATTCTGGAATTTCTATTCTTTCCTCATTTGCCTCTTTGTTCTCGATCGTTCGTTTTCGTATCCTTTAAGATCATGTTTCGCGACTTTCTCATTTTATTTACTATATGCATAAACACTCCAAAAGCCATAAAAAACAACCAAGGTTGAGCATCAAATAAGTCTAAAGATATATCTTTTTAATGGATGAAAACACATCCATCAAATACCCCCAAACTTATCTTTTGCTCGTTCTCGAGTAAAACAAAATAATAAACAAAATAAAACTACTAAATAACTAAAACAAATAAATAAATATTTTTGGGATAGTTCATTTCATATAAAAGGTTGTTGGCCAAACAAAGTCTCAGATCTTTACACACACATAATCTATAAGTATTATCATGAACATGGTATTATATTTACATGGATGCATCTAACTTACAATTCTCCACCACATAATGATAATACAAATGAAATATGGGAGATCAATGTTACCAAAGTAAGATATTTTATAGGATCACTTGTGTCAAGCTCTAACTCAATGATAATAAGATGAAAGAACAAGGACACTTATATGCATGCTTAAACACAATTGTTAACCCGGCTACTCTTTAGGGATCAAATATGACTTATGGCTTGTAATATATCGCGGACTTCGCGGGCTTACAAATGAAGGTAAGGACATACGAAGTCAAGCAAGTGAAACTAAGAATTCTTCAACATACATCATCACTTTGAATTTAACACTACGCTCCATTCTAACCCATTAATTCAACCCCCAAACTTATAATTTTACATATTTTCACACATGGGGTTGATTACCTTCTTTTCTTCCTTTTTTGGTCACTTCCCACTTTAACATAAGAGAGAACAAGACTTTTCATATTTTTTTTCTTCATTTTTTTCTTTCTTTGCTTTGCATGCATATAGATCATGAAGAATATTAAGCATTCATGATATTGCACTTGTCTCTCTTTTCAATACAATCATAACCCTTTTTCTTTCTTTTCATGACCACTTTCCACTCTTGATTTTTCAAACATAACCCCCAAATCCCATTCATTCCCTAGTTTCACTTTCTTGAAAAGGTAAGAAAATAGTGTATAAGTATATAAGGGTAGGATAATGTAGGTGTCAAACTTCCTTTTTTGGTCACTTCCCACTTTAACATAAGAGAGAACAAGACTTTTCATATTTTTTTCTTCATTTTTTCTTTCTTTGCTTTGCATGCATATAGATCATAAAGAATATTAAGCATTCATGATATTGCACTTGTCTCTCTTTTCAATACAATCATAACCCTTTTTCTTTCTTTTCATGACCACTTTCCACTCTTGATTTTTCAAACATAACCCCCAAATCCCATTCATTCCCTAGTTTCACTTTCTTAAAAAGGTAAAAAAATAGTGTATAAGTATATAAGGGTAGGATAATGTAGGTGTCAAAATAAGGAGAATGGTGGTCTAAGATAACCTCGCACTTTGTGAGAGATTCCATTCTTTTTCAAGCTCAAAGGGGGTTCTAGCGAAAAATTTCATAAGTGACGAGAAAGTTAAAGGTTCACAATAGGGTTAAAAGAAAATAGCCGTATATCAGTTCCCGAATAGCCTAATTGATCTGTTACTGACAATCATGCAAACATGTTCTAGGGTCTCCGAGAATGCCAAAGTGATCCTATAAAGGTCTCCTAAATTGGTAACAATGATCAAGAAAATAGTATGGAAGTGAAAGGTGAAGTAATCATACTTTACATATTATATCCCCATATTAATAATAACACTCCAGATTTTAAAATTGATGCACACTCAAATCATCATAGACTTTAGCCAACAATTCAAAATATGAAACAAACAAAATTTTTAATTTTTTTTTTTAAGGTGACACTATATACACTCCCCTATAAACCCACAAACTCAGAAAGATATCTACCCCCAAACTCAAGACATGCTATGTCCTCATATCATAAATATTACAACATGACTTGGGTTCAAAGGATGAAATGACACAACAAACAAATAATATAAAGCAATAAATCCGTACCTAGTTGGGTTGCCTCCTAATAAGCGCATATGGTTAAGGTCGTTCGCCCGACCGTTGCCTGCGTTTGGACTTTACCTTCTGCCCTTTGGCCCACTTTGCACTTTCGCAGGTTTTTATTTTTAGAATAAGTCCCATATATATTCCCCTTTTTATCATGTCATTTAGAACTAGAGGGAATTTTTGATATTTATGTACCTTGGGCTTCTCCACATGTAGCCTCTCACCACCTTTTTCATCACAAGAAAAAGGAGAAGATATAATAATGATAGTTAAGTTTTCCATTGGATTGCTAAGAATTTGAAAATTCTCATCCTCATTGTGAACCTCCTCATTATCCATCTTCGCCCCACCAATAGGGCCAACTCAATCTCATTACAAACTTGCTCATGCCATGCATGTTTTCTCTACCTCCTCCATCGTCCAACTTGAACTATCCATAGGTAATTCATCCTTAGTGTCAAGAATGGGGATCTCATAGACAAAATCCTCAGTTGCGTCCTCCAAAGGTAGCTTTTCAGGTTGTAGTTCTCTCTTAGAGTCATCATTGGGAATTTCTTAGACAAAACTCCCTTCCGATTCCTCTAAAAATTGTCCTCTAGGTGGCGGTAGGTCATCATAATAGTTTGGCTCACAAGTTGGATCATATACTACCTCTTCCCCTTCGTCATTTATTCTCCAAATTAGAGTTGAAGGTTGATTTTCATGATCTTGCTTATAAGAATTTGGGGACGGCCCAAGTGCTACTTCACTTGTTGCCATGGAAACCTCTCCCATGATAACACCTGCTTCTTCTCCTCCCAATATGACCATTGTTGCCGCGGCTGCCCCTATTTCTTCTATGGCTCAAGATGTTCCAAAGGTCACTCTCATTCCGGCTGAAACCAAAGAAAAGAGAAAGAGGAAAGCTCCCTCCGCCCAATTAACACCTCAAGTTTAAAAAAGGAGGTCATCCAACAGAATTAGATCGATCAGGTCCAAGGCCACCTCCAATACCTCTTCAGATCCTGTGGAATTGTCAAAAAGCTCCTTGGAATTGTCATCTGCTCATGTTAGTGATGAAAACTTTGATGCCCATAAGAAGAAAAAATAGTCTGAAGACTCTTTTGATGCTTGGGTAGATGCTGAGGAAGAAGAAACATTAACTGAATTTCAAAAGAAAAAGGCCAAGGGCAAAGGGTTATCAAGTGCTACCAAGAGTGCTACCAAGGGCAAGATATCATCTGAGGTAACACCTGCCCCTTCTAATACTCCTTATAAGTCTTTTAAGAGTATTCCTAGTGATCATGATATCTCTGATGATGAGTTTATCCAGAATGAGGATGATAGTGCCTTTACCAAACCATTTCTTACTTTAGAGTTTTACAAAAAGGAAAATATGGAATTTTAGCTAAATAACTTGGGTATGATATTGTTGAAAGAAAAGCACATAGATGAGGAATAACTGAAAAAAGAAGGGATTGTTCAGTTTCATGAGGATAGGAAATTTTTGAGGGCCAATAATCATGCCTCGATTTTTGTCGAAAGTGTGGTTAGGAATTTCTTTGCCAACTTGCATGCTGAGGGATCTGATAAATATGGTAAAGTGTTTGTGAGGGGTAGGGTTTACTATTTACTCCTGCCATCATCAACAAAACCTTAGGACTTTCCAATTTAGATGATGAAAGTATCCGTGTTAATCAAGATGATATGGTAAAATTTCTTACCCACAACAAAATCCAAGCTTGGCCTTCAAAAGAAAAACTTCATACTTCTAGGCTTACCTCTCTATTTTCTATTTTGCACAAGCTTTACATATTCAACTGGCTCCCCACTACCAATGAACCGATTGTTACTTTGGAGCATGCAAATGTGTTGTACAGATTGGGGAAGAACCATATGATTAATTTTGGAAGGCTAGTGTCCAAACACTTGACATCTTGGGGTAGAAAGAAAGATATTAATATTACCTTTTTCCCTTATCCTTCTTTGATTTTCAAAGTCTTGGTTTTCAAATCTTTGCCTATTGAAGCCTCTGATTTCTTCACCTCTGAGCCTGAATACTATACCATAGACTCCCAATTAAAGAAAGGAAATAGGTTTACTAAGGATATTCCCTGGAAAAAATCAAATGACAATGTTGGTTCATCTTCTGCTCTTCCTGGTTCTGGTAATATCTTAGGTGATATCCCAAATGCTCCCTCAGGTGTTCCCATAAGTAATTTTGCAGGAACTGATGCTGCAAGTATAATTTCAAATGTATTCAACCTTCTGGGCAATAATTCTCCTTCCATCCCAAAAGCAACAGTTCTCAGCTTCTTAAACGAGCAGTCCAGTATTATTGGAGATGTAACGACCCTAACCCTAGGCACCAATTTCAGTATTATATTATATGCTTTTAAAATTAATGTTAACTTTATGTGACCGTTGATGTCTTTAAATTCTTATATTAAGATGAAATGGTTGGGAAATAATTTAGAATTCTTATAGTTTTATAGAGAAATAAAATAAAGCATTGGGGAAAGTATAATAATGGAAAATGAATAAAATGTAAAAGGAGGTTAAAGAGTGTAGGATAAAGTATTTGAGTAGGAGGATTTAGTTTAAATGTTTGGGAAAATTTGGAGGACCTAGTCAATTATTGAAAGCCTTTGTTTAATGAGGGATGGGGGGCCATACCCATGAGACCCTCCCCTTCATTCCTTGGTCAAGAAAGCCATACTCCCTTTATTCTCCTCCACTCCATCCGTCCCATCCCCTTCCCCTTTACCATTTTTATACTCCATCTCCCTCCTTCTTCTCCTTGAACTTTCTCTCTCAATCCATGGAACCTCCATTGATGAAGCTTCACCTTCCAAGACTCCTACCAAGTTCAATCCCTCACCATTTTTAGATCCGAGAGTACTTTTGTGTTCGAGATAATGAGAGGAGCTCATCAAGTTGAGAAGATCTTCATTCCATTCCATATTTGCTAGGTGAGTTATTATGATTTCCCCTTCTATG
This sequence comes from Adenophora triphylla var. japonica, assembly GCA_022495995.1. Lineage (NCBI taxonomy): Eukaryota > Viridiplantae > Streptophyta > Magnoliopsida > Asterales > Campanulaceae > Adenophora > Adenophora triphylla. The sequence continues at coordinate 84,198 of JAFEMH010006256.1, read as the reverse complement.
TGATGTTCATAAGCTATTTAATGTTGTTCTTGTTAGTGAAATGGTGGATGATGCTTGGAAACCTTCTTGGAGTTGGGAAATTTAGTTAATGATTTAAAATGTTGTTGTTGGTTAAGAAAGTGGGTCAAGAGAGTAAGAAATGGGTTAATTAAATTAGGAAGTTCAAGCTTAGAATGTGGTAGAGAAATGGATAGAGATTCAAGGAGTAAATGACCTAAGATTAAATCATTTTTGGGTTACATGGTTTAGGATGAGAGCTATGAGGTTAGTAAACCTTCTAAGAGCACAAATTAGTAAGTTGGGTTTGTGTGGTGCAGCTGCCAAGAATCTGAGGAAAATGGCTCATGGGCGGTCGCCCATGTGGGCTGAGCGGTCGCCCATGACCACAGCCTTTATCTCCCTTCCATTCCAAGCTTGGGCGGTCGCCCACATCCCTTTGGGCGGTCACCCATGTTGACAGAAATTGGCCTAGTTCCCTGTTTCGCCGAATTTTCACTAGTAATCTCCTAGCATGATCCTTAACCAATATAAAGTTGGGAACCTAACCTTTTCGGATATGAATTAATCCTTTTAACCTAGGTTATACTTAGAACAATTGTATCACTTAATGACACCTTAATTGGGTTACTATGGAACTACGGAAGCACATTAAGTCGGAATCAGGAATTGTTTGGCACTCTTATTTGGCCGTATCAAATGTAACTCCAACTTGATAAATTTAGCATGAATTCCTATAGAGACCTTGTAATACTGAGAATAGTGGCGAAAATTGGTTATTAAGTTGATTCGTACTTCACCAATGTAGTTAGAACTTGGGAGGTAGATCATGAACTCTTATTGAGGTTATCTGAGGTTGAATAATGACTACGTAGGAATTGTTTATGATATGTTGTTATATTGCTTATCCCCTTTGTGGATTATTTAGCATGTTATTATATTACCCCAAGTGTGGATTATCCGGTTGTATTGTTACCTCATTGATTACATATTCATTGATTATGTTATGCATAGTGTATTACTTAAATGTTGCACTATGATGTTGGTTGAGCATGAGTATATTTTACCATGTGGCTATATTGTTTATCCCCTTTGTGAATTTTATTTCAAGTATCCATTATGTGCTTGATAATGTGTTTAATCAGCTGATATTGGGGGCATAACATAATACGATCAATTATGGAAGTGTGACCTAATGTGATCGGATTATGTTATACCTGTGACCGTCCCCTCCTGTGGCCACAGGTTGGGGTATAGCATCTGTATTGAGCCAAAAGCCTTACAGAGTTGCTACTATCTTATTTGATTCCCTAAAAAACGGGTCTTATAAGATGTGAGTATTACTTAAGCAGCTCATTGTAAGATTGGAGTATTATTATACCCAATGTTGTACGACTACTGTTCAGAAGGGAAAAGGTAAACCAAGGTAATGTAAGGTGTTTACAGCTTTTCCAATGTGTTATGTGCAACTTGTTATGTGTTGCATCTTATTTGGCATATTGCTGCATTCATAATAGCTTGCTGAGATTTATTCTCACCCCTCTCCCTTTAATGTTTTTAGATTTCGAGACAGGCGGTCCGGCCAAGTAAGGGCGGTGAGGAGTTTGGAAGTAAAATTTTGGGAATTGTCGGGGTATGATTAGGTTGGCATAAGAAGTGTATGTTGGTATAATTCTTTTAAAGGGTTGTATTCATAAACTCTAATTCTATTTTATATTCGACATCTTTTTGTAACTAAAGTCGTTTATTACTTTCAAGGTTGGTCAACTCTTCCTCCAATGTGGAAAGGAGTAGAGTTATTTTAAAATGGTTATGTTTATGTTTGAAAGTTAAATAAAAGTTTTTAAAAAAGTTTAGGTACTTTGGGTTAGTTTGAGGATACTCCAGCTCGGGACACGTGTAGGTTCCTGGTCGGGGTCTTCACAGTTGGTATCAGAGCTCGGTTTAGAGTTCACGGGTAGAGTCTAGTTTGAGTGAGAGTGTGCGATAACTGACGTCGAGAGTTTAATGCAGGAATTTGTTCAATGACAGAAAATGATATTGACCAACCAAGGAATCAAGGAAAGGTGAGTTATGGAGAGATAGATTCCTCCACAATCATTTGAGGTATATTACCTGTCTCCGGAGTTAGGGTCCATACTATTCTAAATTTCATTCATTTCGTTCTCATGTGGCATTATATTTCGCTTGATTTGCATAAATAGCCTAGAAGTTGCCTTATGTGCTGGAGGTTCTACTCCTATGGGAGAGTACCTCGAATCATTCTTATTTATCATGGTGGTTGTGATGTGTCCATATGTGGGCATGTATTGCCGGTGGATTTGGTCGAGTTACCAATCCGTGAATCATCGTTATATTGACCTGAAATAATTGAGTAGTTGTTGTGTTTGGGAAGGACTGTCGCAAGAAGCGAGTCTCCTTATCTATGTTTTACTTGCCTCCGTGTGTGGTTGAGGCGGATAAGTCATTATTTGCTATTATGTCATATATGCGTAAATGTCGAAAGTATGGCCTAATTAAGAGTGGTTTATGGTTGTATAACTTGCGTAAGTAATTATACATTGGTGTCTCGTGGTGGAGACTAGATATATAAGACTAGTATTGAAAATAATGGTCTAAGTGGGATTATATGGTTTATAAGATATCGTGAGTACGAGTCCTTATAGAACTGACATATATTTGCCTTATGTGCTATAAGTTTATTTTCTAAGGAGAGATTGATTGAATTCTTGCTACTAATTTTAATAGGAAATCAGATATTTTGTAGGTGATATCACCCTATAAGTTGACTAAGTGGTGTTCTTCATGTGAGTTTCAAAAATGGGTTTTTATCAGGTATCATACCAGGACATTGAAGCTTTGAGTTGATATAAGGTACTATTTTGGTATTAGGATTCCTAGATAGAGGACACTAATTGGGATGATGGAATTGATGATTCATCTTGGGAAATTATTGGATAAAGAAGATAATTAGCTTGGCGAATCTCCGTAAGGATAAATTAGTACTATATTTAGAAAAGATGATACTTGGTGGTTAATTATAGATTATGGAGATCTCAAATTCGTAACTGTAAGAAATAAGTATTCGTTATCACTTGTGATGATTTGCATGACTGATTTTAGGAACTAGTAGAATACTCAATGGTTATTAGTTGAATTTTCGGGTGTTACAATTACGGTGAATATTTGTTCTAAGGATATACTTAAGACAACATTTGTATCTAGTATGACCGTTTTGAATTGTGGTTGTGTATTAGTTATGGAGGGGTAATTAGGGTAAATGTGAAGAAGTATAATAGATGTAGTTATTGGTGACTTATAGGAACAACTTCAGGAGTTGGTAATATATGTATATGGGTTGTTTTGAGAGATGATTATCATTAGTTGAGAAAATAAAATGAGGATAAATCTTATTGGAAGACGGGGTACTTTAGGATGATTATACCGTATAGGTTGACTTAGTTGCGTGACTCATATGAAGGATTGGTGTGATGCTTGGAAGATGTAGACGTTATACGGATTTTGAGTTGTTGATGGTTATTGGGAGGTAAGTTAGTCTATATTGTTAATGTTTAATTGCAATTTGGGGATGATTGATTTATGTGCGTTCCAGTTGTATCTTCTTATTAGGAAATCATGGTATTTGATCGGAAACTAGATGTTTACAATATGTTGTTATTAAATATAATTCCAATATCGAAGGTAGGGAATAGATGACTCAAATTAAGTAAAAGTGTTGAATATTTAACTTGAGGAATTATTGAATTGAGGATGATTTACCAAGTTTACTATTTTAATGAATGTTATAGTGTTAATTATAAAAGATAGTATTAGTATTCCGAGATTGTGTTTCCTTATAAAGAATTTAACTAAGAAAAAAAAATATTATGTTAGAATTGTTTTAAATGTGCTTTAAAACTTTGGATTGTATATTGAACTTCGATATGAGCAATTGTGCCTTCGGGGATAGTTGATTTAATAAGGACAGTAAACCGTTTTTGTGCAAATTAAAATTTGTAAGTAATTTAACTATCTACCACCGGTATGGGACGGTTGTAGATAATTAAATCACTCGAGTTATTTTTGTTAGCTTATCAATCTTTTGAAATTTCTTGAATTTGTGAGTGGTTTAGTTAATTAAAACTGGTATGGGCCGGTTTTAAATAAATAAACCATTCGGGTCTCTTTGAATCTCTTTTTATATTATCCTTTGGAATTCTGAAAGATGTTGTAATTTTTTTTTTTTGAAAGACTTGGTATCCTAAAGACATAAATTGTACCGAAGCAAGTAGAAAAGCAACCTAGTTTCCCTATAGTGATTAATTGTATTAAAATTTTGATCCGAGAAATGATTTGATAAATTGTGGAGTTATTAATGTGGAGGTCGCAGTAGACTTGGTTTTTGTAGTGGAGTTGGACCAGCTCCGTTGTGGGCAGCCAACCATTTGATTTGAATATTGATCTGTCACTGGACCTGAACATAATTGGAACTTTGAATTGTGAAATATGGTCAATTAATATTTCGTTCGTGGAATCAGGGTCTTATTAGCATGTCCATATTTATTATTCCTTGGGCAATTGTTTAGAGTTGTATTATGAGAACTGCGGATAAGATAATTGAACTAACTCGTTTCAAGTGAGTCAAGTCATAAGGCGGTTTGGTCACCAATGTGAAAATAAAATATTAACGTTAGAAGATTTATTAAAATATCTAGAGTTCTAGATTGAGCTGAGAGTATTATCACGATGAATTTTGTGATTGAGTTACCTTGGAAGTAAAAAGGAGTATGTTGTTTTGTTTATAGAAAGATGATTTGTATTTTCTACTCAATATATATATATATATTTTGATGAGATATTGATTGATAAAGTCCTCATAAATCTTAGGAGATAGTTTGATGGTATAAATCCCATAGTATTGAATGAACTGGATAGACATCTTTTGGGAAGATCATTTTGGAATGTAGGAATACTATTGAGTTTAACCTTGTGAAAATTTGAGGAATCATTACTTATTATTGAGGATATGCTACGGACATGTACAACCGATTTTAGTAGTCGATAGGACGTGTGATTACCAGTGGTTGGGTGCGTATAATAGCATTTATCATTCTAGCATTGAGATAAAACCGTATGAGGCATTGTTCGGGAAGAAAAGATCGATCTCTAATTTGTTGGAGTGAGGTTGGAGAAGCAAGGCCTAAGATAAATTGGCGCCAAAATTTGTTAATCCATTTGAAGTTTAGAAAAGATGGGTGATTTGACTCATAGACTGACTGGGAGCAGCTTATAGATTATTTAAAGTTTTAAATGCAATATTGTAAGGTATTTGGTGATATAAGTTGTAATACTTTCATTTTTTTATGGTTATTGAGGTCGTGAAAATTCGGGTTAGTGATATTTGTAAGGTATTCTTGGAACATTAAGTTGTAATATCGTATCATTAATGGAATTAGAATCTTGGGGAGGAAATCACAACATTGGAGAGACTGTTTGGGAATTGGAGTCTGAAAAATACATGTAACCGAGGCGGGTTGAACTTGTAGGTAAGTGACAGTAAAATTCGGGACGAATTTTCTTTAAGGGGGAGTGAATGTATGTTAGTACCCGGTCCGAAAAAAAGGGACTGAAGTGCAATTCGGGAAAATCTGGGACTAAACTGGCATTTGGGAGCTTTTGGACCAAATGAGAAATATTGGAAAATTCAGGGACTAAACTGGAAATATGGAATATTTGGGACGAAATTGATATATTAAAATTCCTGGGATTAAATGAAAAATAAAATCCTAAAGAGCGAATTGCAAAAGAAGTCATTAGAGTGGCCAAAGTGCGACTGCAAAATCGCGGGACGAACCGAATAATAATGGTACCAATCCTAGGCCACGGCATTGCAACGCATTGGCCGAGCTTCGCTGGAGGTTGGCCGGCCAGGGAGAAACTTTGAGGGCCAGTTCTAGGCTGATTGGGCCAAAGCATTATTGGGCCAAATTTGGCCGATCGACCCTAAGCCCAAACTTGGCCGATCGACCATTTATCAGCCGCCGCCAGAACCTAATTTCTAGCGCCGATCGGACCTTATTTTTAGGGCCGATCGACCCTTTATTTTGTGCCGATCGACCCTTTAATTTAAGGCCGATCGACCCTTCAGCTGGCCCAGCCCAATTACCGAAGCACTATAAATAGGGGTGCCCGGCTTCAGCTTTACACACACAATTTACTCGGGAGAAACGAGACTACTCTTGTTTTACCCGTATTTCTTCCTACTCTCTTTGAATCGCCCTAGATTCGACCCCAAAGTCTTGCTACAATTGGTAAGACTCTTTTTAATATTTTTGTTCCCTATTATTATTGTCTTATTATATTTGCATGCTTATTATATTTTAATTGTTCCTTTATGCTAGATTTAGGACTGTTTTAATATATTTAAATATGCAATAGCCGAGGATGATCTAAGGTTTCGCCCAAGGAACCCAATGGATCTAGGAACTATTTCTTACCTTCCACCTTAGTTATAATTATCCCATGATCAACAATCCCCCAAGGATGAACGTTGATTAGTGCACCTTCCGAGGGCCTAACTCAAAGGTTCTAGGGTGTGATCATCAATTAATTCTTTCTCTCCCCTCCTCCTTATGCATGATCCCGTTTTTTCTATCTATTCCTGTAAACACCGCACACAACCAACACCCCACATGCTAGAAAGACCGATTCGTCGAGCAATAGGAGTGATAACGTTTCTTCTTCATTGTACTTGACCCCGAACCCAATTAACTGTTTAGCCTTTTTTCAAAGCTTTGGGCTATATCAAAGTGGCGTGGCGACTCTCAAAATTAAACTGATATTTTAATATGTTTTAAAAGCGAGTGTCACTAAATGAATATCCCATTTCGGTCCGACATTATATGAATTATTTATTTTCAAACTTCCGAATGCGCGTTGCATCGGGACGGGGTATTCACAGTGGCGACTCTGCTGGGGATTGTTTTGAAATTTTTTCAAACTAAGTGGGTCAGACTTTCGTTTTCTTGTATGGTGTTGTATTTTACTTCCTTTTTCTTTTTCTCCTATTCTTAACTGTTGCATTGCATGCACGCATCTCATAAAAAAAATCTTTCTCTTTTTTCCTTAAAAAAAGAATTAGACTTTTTACCTCACACTACCACTAGAGTCCGTGTCACACTGCACATACACCCTATAACCCATCGGAGAAGCCAAAGTGCGGGAAGCGTGGTGATCATGTCGCCTCCCTTCCGAGTCTCACTTGGTCATCCACTCATCAGCGCTTGGCTTGCACGTGGGAGCCTGAAATCTAACCCTTGTGTCACCCACTTTGTTAAGAGTACACTCCCTGTGACCGGTTGGTTTGACTAGCTTTTTTATATAGACAATTAATAAGGTCTTTATGTTAAGTCACTACGAATCAATAATAGGTCAAGATCTATAGAGAGAATAAAGGGCACTAAAAATTGATTTCCTTTTAAAGGACGTGCCATGTAAAGTTGAATGCTTGATCTTGTCCTATCATGGGTCTGTAGTACTCTCCATAAATATCATATTAAATGTCTATATGAGACGGTTAATCGTTAGGATCCACCACTTTAGGACCTTTAGTTAGTTGCGAAAAAGGGGTATCCCTCCCAACCAAGAGTAGGTTCTATAAAAAATAAATAAAGGGCTTTTTTGTAAATAAAATGCTTAACTACTCCTCATTTTTAGGACCCTTCGAGGTCCGCTCCTCTTTTCTAGGACCCTTCGAGGTCCGCTCCTCTTCTCTTGGACCCTTCAAGGTCCGCTCCTCTTCTCTTGGACCCTTCAAGGTCCGCTCCTCTTCTCTTAGACCCTTCAAGGTCCACTCCTCTTCTCTTGGACCCTTCAAGGTCCACTCCTCTTATCTTGGACCGTTCAAGGTCCACTCCTCTTATCTTGGACCCTTCAAGGTCCGCTCCTCATATCTTGGACTGTTCAAGGTCCGCTCCTCATATCTTGGACCGTTCAAGGTCCACTCCTCATATCTTGGACCGTTCAAGGTCCGCTCCTCTTATCATGGACCGTTCAAGGTCCGCTCCTCTTCTCATGAACCGTTCAAGGTCCACTCCTCTTATCTTGGACCCTTCAAGGTCCACTCCTCTTATCTTGGACCCTTCAAGGTCCACTCCTCATCTCTTGGACCGTTCAAGGTCCACTCCTCATATTTTGGACCCTTCAAGGTCCACTCCTCATATTTTGGACCGTTCAAGGTACACTCCTCATATCTTGGACCGTTCAAGGTCCGCTCCTCTTATCTTGGACCGTTCAAGGTCCGCTCCTCTTATCTTGGACCGTTCAAGGTCCGCTCCTCTTCTCTTGGACCCTTCAAAGTCCACTCCTCTTCTCTTGGACCCTTCAAGGTCCGCTCCTCTTCTCTTGGACCCTTCAAGGTCCGCTCCTCTTCTCTTGGACCCTTCAAGGTCCGCTCCTCTTCTCTTGGACCGTTCAAGGTCCACTCCTCTTATCTTGGACCGTTCAAGGTCCACTCCTCATCTCTTGGACCCTTCAAGGTCCACTCCTCATATCTTGGACCGTTCAAGGTCCGCTCCTCTTCTCTTGGACCCTTCACGGTCCGCTCCTCTTCTCTCGGACCATCCATGGTCCACTCCTCTACCTTAGACCCCCATGGTCTACATCCTTCAAGTTAGGACCCTTCAAGGTTCTGCCTCTCATCCATAGTCTGCTCCCTTAATCTTAAAACCATCCATAGTTTAGATCCTTTATCTCTAGCACCCTTCGGCCAAAGACCCACCTAGGTCAAGCCTCCCTCGACCAAACCACCATCTAGGATCATCTAAGCCAAACCAAGACCAATTCTCATCCAAGTCCGATTAGCTCGTCTAGATCACCCTCACTTGTATTTGACCAAGGATCGAGTCATCTTCCTCTTCCTCTTTTACATTCATCCTCTCTCTTTCTTTAAACTTAACCCTGGTTGTATCATCAATCGGGGCCCCCTCGAACTACGGTGACCTGAGACTCGTACCTTAAATGGTAAGGGTTACGTAGGCAACTTCAGCCCGGTCAAACTCTCAAATTGTGGAGATCAACTATTTTCTCGGAGATGCCTTAAGATTAATTGTAAGTCTAATTCAACTCATTGGTTTGACTCTGCCGTATGTTCTGCTGCACTGCATCATGTCTATGGAGAAAAGCATTGAAGCCCTTAAAGAAGTCTCGTACATGAGGTTGGGAGTGATCAACCTCCTCAAAGACATGCATGAAACCGAGCAATACCATTTGTCTTACATTCACGAGTGCTTGAGAAGAGATCCTCCTCCCGTGCAATTCCGAGTCCCTATCATCCACATGCTTATGGTCCCACTTATGGTCCAACACATCAGAATGTCTCATTCAGATGCCCGCGCGTGGCCACCAACCAACGAAAGGCACCAATACCCGAGAAGAAGATCAACAAGGAACATTTTGATGACTTAGGAATGCCTGTGGGTGAGTTCTTCGACATTTTGGTAGAAAAGAATTTGATCAAGCCGCTCGAGAATTACAAGCCTATTAACCTGAGACCTAACTTGGATACATCCAAGTTTTGCAGATACCACAAGTACATTGGGCATACCACTGACAACTGTAAGCAGCTGAAACGCTTGATTCAAAATTTGATCAACCAAGGCCTCATTGATGAAGAAGCCCTCGTACTTCAAGGAAGGATTTAGATTCATTCAGTCTTGTAGGTTCTAGTGTGTCTTTCTTACTTCCACTTTGGGCATTGATATGGAATGTCCACTTTAGATTAGTTACTTCAATAATAAAAAAGGTCTTTCTTTCTTTTCTCTCTAGACTTGAGACATAATCCCGCATTACTTTCAAGAAGATTGTTTTATTTATAATTATCACTTGGTTGCTAATCTCACTGATAAACTCACTGGCTAATAAAGTAAACAATGAATGAATGCTTTGAGTAAACGACTCACTGTCCCTTCCTCATATACACCACCTCTATGCACCTTTCCCTCATATACTCCCTCCATACTCCACCATATACTTTTCATGCACTATCTCCAAACCCTCTCCTTGTACACACCCTCTATGCTCCCTCGAGCATACACTTCCCCAAATACACTCTCCCCCACTTAAACATCCTTTCCATATGATCAAGATAAGCAAAGACCGTTGTTACTCATCATCAGAAAATAGCTGCTCACGCCACTGCAATTTAAAGAAGATGCAAGGAGTTGTTCTTATCCTTCACAAGTGCTACATGAATATCAACTTGGGGCTCACCAACCCCCAAATCTCGCGTCTCCTCTGATTTTCCATTTGATCGATAAGCTTTCATTGAATATGCTCACATATCTTTCTCATGGTCTGAATATATTTTGCCTTACTTAATAAGTCGGTTAAATGAGTTTTGCATTTATTTTAAAATACTCTTTTGAGAATGCTACCCAGTAGCGATTGAAGCTCAAACCTCTCACCATAGGAAGCCATAACCTTACCCTCACTAAATAAATACCCTTTCATTTCAAGATCGACAAGTTTTGAAACCCTAAGGAAGAAGCCTATACTAGGGGCTCCCCTGACTCACAAAGCTCAAGAAAGGCGGGATGCGAAAGAAGCTCATGCAAGGGGCCCCCTCGAAGGGACCACCTCCAAGCCCAAGAGGTAAAAGGCAAACGCATCCTAAAGGCATACGCTAGGGGCTATCGCAAGCAAATCCGAAGGCTTTTCTCGATAAAAGGGTGTTCAAAAAAAAAAAAAAAAAAAAAAATATGAACCTCCCATCCCAAAGGTTATCGAGTGAAGGTCCTATCGTGATCAAGTTACCTGCTGAAATCACAACGAACTCGCGAGAAGAAGCAACAAAGATTCCCTCTTGGACAAATCCCGTAAACCAATTCCAAGTTCATCCTCTCATTTTTAGAGGATTCCATCACTACCCTTGACCTAATCAAAATCAAAGTTAACCTCACTCTTAGAGATTCTGAAGAAGCAGCAACAAGAAAATCCCTTCACCTTAGAACTTCCAAACACATCCCTCAAACCAACCTCTCAAAGAAACCCAAATGACCTCTCATTTTAAGAGGCCATGTTAATCATCACCTAATGATCGATCGCAACCCAAAGACCAGCTACAGCCTCTACCGGATGGCATTCTCATTCTGAGTCACTTGTTATCCTATGTGAGCATATTGCATACTCTCGCCAAGTTTGGGAACTCGTCCTATTCTTGAAATTCGTTTATTCGACTCTTCAAACACTGTCTGCAAAAGTCTCACTGGGCTTCGCATCCGTGCCTCTCAGCGGCACTCCGGTAAAAGCAAGGAGACGCGTGCCAGGGACTACTCCCCTCGGCTTGTGAGAACAAAGGAGCGACGAATCTTGAATTGAAAGACAGAAAAATAGAAGGGGCTATAACCAGTCAATTCCCACCTTTTCTTCCACCCCAATCTTTTTTCTATTTTTCATTCTTTCCCATGAAGGAGATCAATGCAGCGGCAGCCCGCACCACAATTACCACCGAACAGCCTTGAGCAAAGAAGCAACAACGGAACATCCTTCTCCTTCTAAAGTCAAGCCCAATTTCACCGTCAATCGATTTTCTTTCTCTTACTACAACTTCAAATCAAAGCAGCCATTATTTGTTTACTTACATAATTGGAATTTGATAAACCAATCTGAGGTCCATTCTCAAGCAATCAAAATATAATTCCGATAAAACAATTCTTCAAATGTCTCGACAAGTCTTCTTTTTCTACATCATAGGAAAATAGAGCCAAACACTGCTTCTTCACAAGCAGGGGCTTCCATACACTTTTCCACACCTTGTGATGCTTATACTCTCCCAAAAGAGTCAAAACCAAAAGCGAGAGTGTCATACACGACCTTCGGGATCCATTCCCACCTTCAAAAAATGCGCCCGCACGTATACATTTCCGAGTCTTGTCCAAGCGACCGATGGACCGTTGTTCAAACGATGGGTCGCCTCTGCGTGACTCTCAAGATGACTCTATCTCGCAATAGGGATACATTGAATCCCTCCAAGCCGGGGCTTTTGTTAAGCTATTCTCTGTGCTCTCTTTACCAGATTCCCTTCAGGTTTGCCTTGCATCATCAACTGGGGCTTCGCCAAGGTCACTTCATCAAACATGGGGGGCTCCCCTCAACAAAAATGGGTTGACTATGTGGTTCTTCAGAAAAGGCCAAAGGGCTCTAACAAAAATCGGAGCTCCAATGAAGTCATATCTAGCAAGAAAGGCATCCCTTGTCATCAAGATCAGCATGTGGCAAACTCTTTGAGTGAGTTAGAAACATAATTAATCATAAGGCCTCTTTGTCAAATAAACATGCTTTCAAAATACCGTCCTCCTTGGTACCTTGTTTACAAAAATCACTCTTTGGTCTCCACAAATTTTCAAATTCTTCAAATCTATCAAAGACGTATCTCTGTGACTCTCAAGATGACTCGGTCCTTATCTCTGGACATCAAACTTACCTAATCCCATCTTCTCGGCCTCGCCTAGTTTAAACCATAACCTTTCTGCTCAAACTGCCTTGTTCAGACTTACCACAAATGTAAAACCCTAGCTCCAAGCCTAGGTAACAAATACCTGTCTAAACCCTAGCCTTAAGCCTAGATGACAAAAACCTCTCTAAACCCTAGCCTTAAGCCTAGGTGACAAATACCTTTCTTAACCCTAGCCTCAAGCCTAGGTGACAAATACCTTTCTTAACCCTAGCCTCAAGCCTAGGTAACAATTACCATTCTAAACCCTAGCCTCAAGCCTAGGTGACAAATACCTTTCTTAACCCTAGCCTCAAGCCTAGGTAACAAATACCTTTCTTAACCCTAGCCTCAAGCCTAGGTAACAATTACCTTTCTTAACCCTAGCCTTAAGCCTAGGTGACAAATACCTCTCTAAACCCTAGCCTTAAGCCTAGAAGACAAGACTCCTCTCTAAGCCTTAGCAATGATCATCCCAAACTTTTAATCGCTTGGTTCTTCGGCTCGAGAAACCATAATAATCCCAATCAATTCACACCACTATTCCTCATTAGTAGCCTAAGTCCTTTGGCAGCTACAGTTTTCATCATTAGTGGCCTAAGTCCTCCGGCAGCCACCATTCCTCATTAGTAGCCTAAGTCCTTTGGCAGCCTACCGCCATCATTAGTGGCCTAAGTCCTCCGGCCGCCACTATTCTTTCATCGCAAACAAGTAGCCTAAGTCCTTTGGACTACAGCTTTTCATCATTAGTGGCCTAAGTCCTCCCAAGCTCACCATTCCTCATTAGTAGCCTAAGTCCTTTGGGTAGCTACCGCTTTCATCATTAGTGGCCTAAGTCCTCCGGCCGCCACTATTCTTCATCGCAAGAACATGTAGCCTAAGTCCTTTGGCGCCTACGCTTTTCATCATTAGTGGCCTAAGTCCTCCCAAGCAACCACCATTCCTCATTAGTAGCCTAAGTCCTTTGGCAGCTACTACCGCTTTTCATCATTAGTGGCCTAAGTCCTCCGGCCGCCACTATTCTTCATCAAGCACAAGCAGCCTAAGTCCTTTGGCGCGCCACGGTTTTCATCATTAGTGGCCTAAGTCCTCCGGCAGCCACCATTCCTCATTAGTAGCCTAAGTCCTTTGGCAGCTACCAGTTTTCATCATTAGTGGCCTAAGTCCTCCGGCCGCCACTATTCTTCATCAAGAACAGTGAGCCTAAGTCCTTTGGCAGCTAAGGCTTTCATCATTAGTGGCCTAAGTCCTCCGGCAGCCACCATTCCTCATTAGTAGCCTAAGTCCTTCGGACCTACCAGCTTTTCATCATTAGTGGCCTAAGTCCTCCGGCCGCCACTATTCTTCATCGCAAATGCAGCCTAAGTCCTTTGGCGCTACGGCTTTTCATCATTAGTGGCCTAAGTCCTCCGGCAGCCACCATTCCTCATTAGTAGCCTAAGTCCTTCGCGCCCAGCTTTTCACTCATTAGTGGCCTAAGTCCTCCGCCGCCACTATCCTTCATAAGCAAAGAGCCTAAGTCCTTTGGCGGGCCACTCCTACCAGTTTTCATCATTAGTGGCCTAAGTCCTTCGCAGCCCACAATTCTTCATCAAGAAGCGCAGCCTAAGTCCTCGCGCCTACAACACTCGCTTTCATCATTAGTGGCCTAAGTCCTCCGGCAGCCACCATTCCTCATTAATTAGTGGCCTAAGTCCTCCGGCAGCCACGAATCCTTATTTTCCGGGGTGACTGCCACACAGTCAAATTCATATTTTTCGGGGTGATCGCCACACGCCAAATTCATATTTTCTTGGGTGACTGCCACACAGTCAAATTCATATTTTCCGGGGTGACTGCCACACAGTCAAATTCATATTTTTCTGGGGTGACTGCCACACAGTCAAATTCATATTTTTCTTGGGTGACTGCCACACAGTCAAATTCATATTTTCTGGGGTGACTGCCACACAGTCAAATTCATATTTTTCTGGGGTGACTGCCACACAGTCAAATTCATATTTTTTTGGGTGATCGCCACACAAAATTCATATTTTTCTTGGGTGACTCGCCACACGCCAAATTCATATTTTTCTGGGTGACTGCCACACGCTCAAATTCATATTTTTCCGGGGTGATCGCCATACGCTCAAAATTCATATTTCTGGGTGACTGCCACAATACCAAATTCATATTTTTCTGGGTGATCCGCCACACGCTCAAATTCATATTTTTCTTCCGGGGTGATCTACACATACCAAATTCATATTTTTCTTGGGTGACTGCCACACAATCAAATTCATATTTTCTGGGGTGACTGCCACACAGTCAAATTCATATTTTTCCGGGGTGACTGCCACACAGTCAAATTCATATTTTCATGCAAAGAGGTCCGTACGGACCAACTATGCATGAGGGTAATCATTTTCCCCGGGATTTGAGGGAATATTGTGGACTTTAAGAGGATTCAGTAATTATTAAAGCAAAGAGGTCTGTACGGACCACTTTTGCTTTTCCAATTTCCTGAAAATTCCCAAAAGGTCCTTTTGTCCCTTTTTATCCCAGAAAGGCCCCTCCCTTGGTTTGGTTGAGGGTTTTGAGAGGGTTTTGAGTGTCATAGGTCTTCGAGACTGTGTTTGTGAGTCTGCGGTGTTTCCTGTGTGTTCGGAAGAAGGTGATCCAGATTGGGGTACTTACAGAAGCCCCTCAACGACGTCACTTATGGAGGAAGTGGGGTCGTTGATAAGATAAGGGTCCTAATCTGGATCGCGTGCTGGGAGAGGAAGTGACCGTGGAGGCCGTGGTGAGGACGTGGCGGTGTCCCGTTGTGTGACCGCTTAGGCCGGTGGGCCGGGACCCCGTGTGATAGGATTCCTACGTATCCCTGGCGGGAATCAAGCCTGGCCATAGTTCGTGTGTGGGGTGAGTGTTGTAGTGCAAGAGGACGGGAGATGTCCTCTGACTAAGGCTCTATGGGTGGACGTGGTGGTGTCCTGGGTGTGACCGCATAGGTCGGTAGTAGGGACGCGAGACGCCCCGGGTGACCGTATAGGTCAGCATGGCCGGACCCCGTGCGATAGGATTCCCACGATCCCGGCGGGAATCAAGCCCGGCCGTAGTTCGATGTCGTGAATTTGTGAGTGTATGTGGGCGTGATGGTGCTGAAGTATCGTGTGACCGCCGAGGTCAGTGGTAAGGACATGGTGGTATCCTAAGATGTGGTGACCGCCGAGGTCAATTGTTGAGGACGTGGTGGTGTCCTGGGGTGGAAATTTTACGATTTTCCTAATCGGGTGGTTTAAGGCCTTCCGGGCCGAAGATAGTGATTTGGGAGGTTTATACGGTCTTCCTGACCGAGCGGTTTAAAGCCTTCCGGCCGAAGATAGTGCGAGGACTTGAATCGTCTTCTCGCTGCGCTTTGCTGCGCGAGGACTTTGAATCGTCTTCCTGGGCCGTGGTCAGTGTCATGTATGAAAACTTGAGTCGTCTTCTGACTGCGGTTTGCCATGCGTGAGGACTTTGAATCGTCTTCTGGCTGTGGTTGTGTCATGTATGAAAACATGAGTCATCTTCTGACTGCGGTTTGCCATGCGTGAGGACTTTGAATCGTCTTCTGGCTGTGGTTTGCCATGCGTGAGGACTCTGAATCGTCTTCCTCGGTGGTTGTGGAGGTACGGCCGCTCGAGCTTTGATTGCGAGAGGTGTAGATGCCTCGTGCTTTATCCGCTGGGGAGAAAGTTGGACTTACGATGACTGCTGGTGTTCTTCTGTTGGGGATCATCGTGGCCTTGTAGGGGATTTTCCTGCTGAGAGGGTGACGTCGGGCTTACTTTGATGGCCGGTGCTTGCGTTTTCGATGAGCGTTTTGGAGGCGTTTTGTGCCTTGGGATTTGTACTCGGAGGTGTTGGCTCCTTCTTGCGCTTGTTTTGCCGTTGAGTGAGCATGGTCCGGGCTTACGCTGACGGCCGGTGCTGGGGATATGTAGTCTTGTACGACTTCCTTTTGACTTGTTGGGGAAGGAGCTCGGGCTTACTTTGATGGCCGGTGCTTGCGTTAACATTGAGGTGGGCGAAGTTCGGGCTTACATTGATTGCCGATTCTTGCGTTGCCGTTGGAGTGGGCGAAGTTCGGTCTTACACTGACTGTCGGTTCTTGCATTGCCGTTGGAGTGGGCGAAGTTCGGGCTTACACTGACTGCCGGTGCTTGAATTGCCGTTGAGTGGGCGAGGTCCGGGCTTACGTTGACGGCCGGTGCTTGCGTTGGTTGAGTGGGCGAGGTCCGGGCTTACGTTGACGGCCGGTGCTTGCGTTGCCATTGAGTGGGCGAGGTCCAGGCTTACGTTGACAGCCGGTGCTTGCGTTGCCGTTGAGTGGGCGAGGTCCGGGCTTACGTTGACGGCCGGTGCTTGAATTTCCATTGAGTGGGCGAGGTCCGGGCTTACGTTGACGGCCGGTGCTTGCGTTGCCGTTGAGTGGGCGAAGTTCGGGCTTACACTGACTGCCGGTGCTTGCGTTGCCGTTGAGTGGGCGAGGTCCGGGCTTACGTTGACGGCCGGTGCTTGCGTTGCCGTTGAGTGGGCGAAGTTTGGGCTTACACTGACTGCCGGTGCTAGAATTGATGGGTTAAGGACCAAAATGCACTGAATTTGCTGAAATGGGCCTTAGGACAGCCAGGGGCAAAGATTATAAGGGCAGGAAAGTAATTTGGCCCTCCCTTGCAAGAAGGTCCGTACGGACCAACCTGGGATGCAAAGAGGTCCGTACGGACCAATTTGATTTTTACAGTTCCCAGATTTTGACTGGGTTAAAACCCCGAGGCTCCCTTCACTTCTTCTTCTTCAGTTCGTGCATCCGAGAGAGAGAGAAGGAGAAAAACCTCCATTGTTAACCAAAATCCTCCATCTTTGCTTTGAATTGCTTGCCATGGCGGAAGGATCTCGAAGGAATCGTCGACAACGCAGTCAAGAAGTGGTAAAGCAACGGATGGAGCTCCAAAGAAATTGGATCTCGTTCGTGCCTTCTTCGAAGAATCCGGATGTGTTGTACCCGAATCCGGAGGTGCATAACCGGCGAGTCAGGAACGTCGGGGAGGTAAGAAATCCTTTCCGTTTCGATTCCCTGCTCGAATTTTTTGAATGCTAGAACTAGGTTTTAGTTTTTCGCATTTTTGGGGTTTTCGTTATTTGTCATGCTTTTTGTGAAATTCTTGATGAATTGTTGAAAATTAGCATGTAAATTTTGTGAATATGTGCATTTTGTGCAGAAATGTGTAGATTAGCTTTTATTTGTGAAAATAAAGTGCCTCTCTATGAAAATGCATGTTTTGGTGTTTTGTACCTTATGCTATTTATGTATGTACAATGTGGAAAAATTGTCATGTAGGGACAAATTTTGTAGAAAAAATGTGACATGTGCCGTGTTTCGTGACGGGTTTTGTCTGAAAGTGTGTGCCGTGTAGGGACGGACTTTTCTTTTAAAAATGTGTTATGCAGTGTGTGCCGTGTTTTTGGGTGACGGACTTTGTGGGGAAAATATGTGCAATATGTGCCGTGTTTCGTGACGGTTTATTTTGAAAATGTGTCGTGTAGTGCTTGATCCCTCTGTTGAGAAAATCTGTACAGTGTGTGCCGTGTTTTGTGACGGACTGCATGAAAAAAAATTATGTATAATGCATGTCATGTTTTGAGTTGCATGTAAAAATTATGTGCAATATGTGCCGTGTTTCGTGACGGGATATATGTGCTTTGATTTTCTTTTGCATTAAGTACTGCGAATGACGTACCTTTGCTGTGTTTACCTGCAGGATGAGGGGCTCATGGCTGGGAAGGCCAAGAAGATGAAGACTCGGGGATCGCTCGAGGCTGTTGTTGAGTTGTGGCAGCGGATGCCTGATATTTCTGTGGATGGTAGGCCGAGTCCCAGGAGGCTGGTCTACGCTTCTGGCTTGGGTGTGTTCGTAGAGAACCTGGCCGGGGTTTCTGACACGAGGAAGAACAAGAGCGTCTTCCTTGGCCTTTCTGAGTATTGGTGGGATACCACCCACACCTTCCATCTGAGCTGGGGAGAGGTGACAGTGACGCCTACCGACTTTGCTGCGATTACCGGGCTTTCCTTCAAAGGAGGGCCAAAGGCGGTGGAGAGATATGATATCCGATGCCGTGTTGACCGAGCCGCCGGGCTTTGAGCCTCGTCCTCGCAGGGCCCGGGCATGCTATATAGCGATGTGGAGCCGAGGATTACGGCCGATTGGGCCTATGTTCGGGGTACCGGCTGTGTGACGGCGGAGCAAACTCGGCGCGCTCCTTTGTGGTTTGCACTTTCCGAGACTTTGTTCTCGAACCACGCGATCGCGGCTCCTTTTGCTCGTTGGAGAGCTTGATTGACTTGGAGAGAGTTTGTGATATCGCTTGGGGCGAGGCGGGCTTGGCCGAGCTCTACTTCTCCTTGGACCGGTTTAGCGGCGTGGCGCTCTTTGGCCTTTTTTGACTTTGCTTTGGAGGTATGAGTTCATTGTTGTTTTTTTGATTTAGCAACTTGTCGCTTTCTCCATTTTATTTTGCACTGAGCCCCTTCTGTTTTTGTCACAGGTGTGGTTCTACGAGATCTTTCGCTTCCCGTGGGATAGAGATCCTGGGCCGCTGCAGGTATCCCGCGATGTTAGGCTGGGCTCGTTCGGCGAGGAAGAGGAGGAGCAGCAGGGGGAAGCTCACCATCGCCTACGGGGATGTGTAGGAGCGTCTGGAGAGAGGTAGCCCGAAGGGGTTTGTTTTGTTCCCGTGGGCTCGGTATGAGGCTGATGAGTTTGAGGGGGCTCCGGTGGTGATGGCGCAGCGGAAGATGCTGCGGGGCCTGACTTGTGACGTCATGTACCTGGGGGAGCGGGTCTTCTGGCAGCATGGCCCGGGTGTGCTTCCCGTGGCTCCGAGGGACCCTCCTTTTGGGATGCTTGATTCCCGGGATATGGATGTGTTGGACTTTGAGAGGTACCTTGGCGGTGTGGGTGCCGAGGAGTTTATTTTGTATGGAGAGGAGTATGGCGCTTTTGTGAGGAGGAAGTTGAGGACGCCACAGGTGTTGGCGAGGGAGAGGGAGGCTGGTCCGCAGGGTCCCCTGCAGGTTCCGTGCTCGGGCCGGACTTTACGTATGTCCGCGGGGATTCCTCGAGGAGGAGGGTGTCTCGCACTGCCCCGAGCAGCTCCCGCCGCTACCGCGTGGATCCTGATAGACCGGTGAGTGTGCTTACTCTTTTCCATCTTGGGATCTTTCCTGTATTTTTCTCCTTTTGATGTTGAGTATGACTGTATTGCTGAGCGTTTCTTTGGCTGCTTGCTTGTGCAGTCCCGGGAGGGCTTTGACATGCCGACCCGCCGTTACGTGGCGACGCGGTCCTTTTGCGAAGAAGATGGCGTCGAAGCCGTCTTGCCGGTCTTCTCGACGCGTGCCGGCGCACGAGCCTATGCCTTCGAGGCATTCTCAGATGTTCCTCCACCGAGAGCCGAGCCAGAGCCACAGCAGGAGGGACCTTCGAGGGGGCGGCATAGCATGGATGCCGGACGTCTTCGGAGCTCCGAGGCCGCAGCACTTTACCAGCTTCTTCCTCGGCAGGATGCACAGTGGTGAGGGTTCGTCGAGCCTTCTTTCTTTGATCCTTTCGCCGGATTTGATCCTTCTGAGTACTTTGAGTATCAGCCTCCGGAGGGGGCTCGATACTCTGATGACGAGGATATGACGGGCGAGTTCACCGGGATGCCCGACTTCTCTCTTGATGATCTCGGCGAGGATGATGATGCCGAGGATTCGGACTAGGGTTCATTTGCTTTCCTCTTTCCATATCTTCTTTTTTTTTAGCAAATGTACATTTGATGTACCTGTAATAAAACACTCGTATTTGCACGGCAAACAGCATTTTATTTTAAGATGTAATGTCGTTTTTGTGATTCCCGGGAGTTGTCCTAGAAATTGTTGCTATTATTTTTTTTTTTTTTAATTTTGTGCATGCCACGTGAGCTGAGAGTGCGTTTGTGGGTAGTGTATGTTTGCCGGGAATGGCTTTGGCCATTGTTTGGGCAGTTTGGAGCAAGGTCCTGCTGAGGACAGTGGTTGTTGTACCATTTGCTGGGGAAATGGGTCATGGTTACAAGGAGGTCCGTACGGACATACTTAGCATGCAAAGAGGTCCGTACGGACCAACCTTGCTTTTGGGAAGGAGATAAATGCTTTCCAGTGTCTGGTTCTTCCCCATTTCCCCATTTGCAGCCATTTTCGAGCTTTCTTCCCCATTTTCTCTAGAAACCTCCATTTTTGCCATGGATTCTTCGTACGTCCCTAGAATTTTGCCGAGGCTTTCGAAGGAGAATCAAGCACACTTCCTCGAGCACCGAAAACGTGGATGCGGCGCCGTATGAGGCATCAGAGACGGGCTTTCGAGGTAAGGTTTCGTCTTTGCTCGATTTGGTCTTTTAAGGAGTTGGTTCCTGATTGGGATTTGTTGCGGGCTGCCGCGAAGTTCTGGGATGTTAGGAGGCATGTGTATTGTTTCTCCTACGATGAAATGGTGCCCACTTTTGAGGATTTTCGGGCTTTGATGGGGGGGACCGGAGGTGGAGGCCATCTCGCTTCCTTTGATTGGTGGTGCTGCTGTGAGCGTGAAGCTTGTGCTTTCTTCGTACTTCGTTGGTAGAGGTGCAGGCATGATCCTTGATTCGGGTCATATTGACATTTCGAGCCGTCCTGAGCGGTTCATGGTTGATGATGAGAGTGATGTCTCTTGGGACGCATTTGCCTTGTGCGTGATGGCGACGCTTTCCCCGGTCGCCTCCCTTGGCATTTGCGATGGTGCTTTGCTAGATGTGGTTGGGCACCGCAGAGCCGGAGAGGATATTGTCCCGTTGGTCCGGGGGAGACTCTTCATGGTATCGACCGTCCCGGCGACCGGGGATCGTTTCATGAGAGGGGGAAGCCCCGCTTTGCTCACCTTGTGGCTGCGAGAGAGACTTCAGGCCATGCCCGAGGCTCCGACGTTGTTTAGCCCGTGGTCATTTGCTCAGCGACCTCTTGTGTTGGATATGGATCAGTCCGCCTGGGAGAGATGGATGGCATAGCTTGGTACGCATCAGATCCGTTGGTGGGTTCCTCACTGGAGGATTGAGACTAGGAGGGTCTTGCAGGAAGGGTCCTACGTTGTTAGAGTTCCAGGTTTGTCGTGGTCCTCCTTCTATATTCCGTCGCTTGTTTCCCGGCAGTTTGGGATGAAGCAGGAGCCTTTGTTGGGCTGGGATGACCTTGCTACTACGGAGATAGCTCCTCTTTGTATGGCAAACCCTGTGTGCTTTCTTATATTTTCCGAGGGTATGGAAGTATTCCGCTTCCCTCCCGTGGTGCTCCTTAGACATCGGGAGAGTGTCGTATTGACGACTCAAGCACTGGCCCGGTATGAGCAGCGTGTCGGGCAGTCCCAAGTGGCTTTGGAGAGCGTGCGTGTAGCGATTCTGGGACCCGCTGCCGTAGTAGCTATTGCCTTAGGAGTGCCAAAGCCCTGGTCTCGACCCTCGTGGATGTGACGGGAGACACTTTATTTGACTACAAGACTAGAGTTGACCGACCGACAGGGAGAGGTCCTCTTTGCTGCACTGCAGGGAGGAGATCCGAGCCGAAGCACGGCGAATGAAGCCCCGAGAGCTACCGGATTGTTTGACTCTACGGGAGGACCCCGATCTCGGACCGAGAGACGCAGAGTTGGTTCACGGCTTGAGCGAAAGAAGACTCGCCGGGGACGAGGGAAGAAAGGGAAGAATGGCGAGGGGACAAGCGCAGATGGCGCGGAATGACCTCCTAGGTATCCATTCATTGCATTGTAAACACATTATTTGTTAAATGTATTAAGCTGTCTTTTAGCATGTTGTGAACTTGAGAGTAGACCGTGCTTGAACTCATCAAGAAATGTTGTAACCGTTAGTGATTTGTGATTTACTTTTAAAGCTTTGTCGAGACGCAAGATCTCTTGTTTGCCTTTGTTTCTTTTGTGCACCTTGTCCGCGTCCATCTTTGAACCTTTCTGTTGCATTTGTGGACTGAAGCAGTCTGGGCCATGACGGCAATCCCCTTTGCTTAGGCTTTGTGTTTGAGGGGTTGGATGATCCTCGACAAGTCGTTTTGACGGTCTTTTTTCGTAGCTTCCTTGCCCTTTGTTGGCGTCGGGCTCTTGACCTCAATTTCGCAGCTTCTGCTTGAGCTTCTTTTGTTTTTTTTTTGTGAGCCCTTGCTCGAGCTCTCTTTTTTTTTTTTTTGAAGCGCGTGAGGGCGAAGACAAGCCCCTGGCTTGGAAGCAGACATGAGTCCGTCGTTTGATGCTGAGTGACCCTCAGATGTC
This sequence comes from Adenophora triphylla var. japonica, assembly GCA_022495995.1. NCBI lineage: Eukaryota > Viridiplantae > Streptophyta > Magnoliopsida > Asterales > Campanulaceae > Adenophora > Adenophora triphylla. Next base: position 61,362 of record JAFEMH010006256.1, on the reverse strand, counting down.
CTTTGATGTTGCCGCCGTCGTTTGACTTGGTCAAGGTGACGTTGGGGCGTGCTCTTGAAAAGTGCGTAGCTTGATGGAGGTCTTGATTGACATTCAAACTTTTGACTTTTTGTGTATTTTTAGACCGGACCAATTAAGGTTGCCTACGTTCCCCCGGACTAGAGGGCTCAGTCCGCATAGTTCGACACTACATGGAGTGCCAAGAGATGCACAGCTTGTTCTTCTTCAGTGCGAAGTATTCGCGAAGTTTGCTTCCGCTGACCGGATTCATGAAGGGATTTCCGTCTAGGTCCGTCGCCTTCATGGCACCTCCTGAGAAGATCTTTTGAACCACGAAAGGGCCGATCCATGTGGGTTCCCATTTTCCCAGTGGGTTGGTTCGAGTGGGAGGCTTTTCTTTGAGTACAAGGTCGCCTTCCCCGATGTCTCGGGATTTGACTTTCTTGTCGAAAGCTCTAGCCATCCCGCTTTGATAGGCTCGGACTGTTCCATGGCCTTTAGTCATCGCTCGTCTAGCGTGAGCCAATTCGTCATGTCGGCTTGAGCCATTCGACTTCGTTGATGTCATTTTCCAGCAGACTGAGTGAGGGAATTTCCGGTTCAACGGGAAGGACTGCTTCCATCCCGTATGTCGTGGCAAATGGGGTTTCTCCCGTGGTCGTTTCCGATCGTGTGCGGTAGCCCCAAAGTGCAAGGTGCAGCGTCTCGGGCCAATCTCGTCCTCGGGTGGTCATTTTTGGATGATCCGTTCGAGGGTTTTGTTTGTCGCTTCCACGGCGCCATTTGTTTGTGGCCGGTAGGGAGAAGATTTGTGGCGTGTGATCTTGAATTCGGCCAGCTAGCCCGTCGAATTCCTTTTCGAAGTGTGAACCGTTGTCTGATATGACCTCATTTGGGATGCCGTATCGGCAGATGATGTTTTCCTTGAGGAAATGCGCGACCTTCTTGGAGGTGAGTACCTTGTAGGACTTGGCTTCGACCCATTTGGTGAAGTAGTCGATGGCTACTAAGATGAACTCGTGACCGTTGCCGCTCGGCGGAGCGATTTTCCCGATGACGTCAATTCCCCAAGTGGCAAAATGGCCAGGCGTAGTCATGCAGGAGAGATCGTGGGGAGGTAGATGATTGAGGTTGAGAACCGTTGACACTTGTCGCAGCCTTCGGACAAAGTGGATGCACTCGCCTCCATGGAGATCCAGTAGTAGCCCATCCTGAGAATGATTTGCATCAGGGCTCTGGCGTTCATGTGGGGACCGCAAGCCCCATTGTGGACTTTGTTCATGAACTTGTTTGCTTCTTCCTGGCTGATGCAGCGTAGGAGTGGTCCATGGTAGCGTTTCTTGTATAGCATGTCCCCAAGGATGACGAAGTGAGAGGCGAGGCGTTTTAGGGCCATGATGCTCTTGGTTTTGACCCTTCTGTGTGTGGGCCTTCCTTGTTCATGAAGGTGATTTCCCCGTTCTGGAGGTATTGAAAGATCTGGTCTGTGCTGGAAATGGCGTCGGACTTGCGTCTCTTTGGCTCTTCAGCAATCTTGCAAATCGTTGTAATTAAAACCTCCTCGGCAGCTTGGGCCCGGTTTTTCTCTCGTTTGGCAACATGCTTAAATGTTTGCTTGATGCATTTATTCAATTAATGTGCTTGCCTTTTGTAGAGATGAATTGTTATTAACTGTTTTGATTAGTTAACTCATCACTTGTTAAAGATGCAATGAAATGATTTTTTTAGAAAGGTCAGACCTTTTATTGAAAGCGTGAAGACTGTACATTGTTGATCAAAGACTCACAATCGTTGGGCGTAAAGCCGTCAAAAGACTCAAAAGATGTGAATACACAGACAACAAGACTCGAAGCTAGACTATAGGCGACGAGGGATTGGACCAGGCTTCATTACTCTCGGCTGGCTGTAGCTCTAGAGGGAGTGGTGCTGGTTCAGGTGGCCAGTCTTCCTTTGGCATGAGTCCCGGAAAATAGCTTGCATGCGGTTCGATTTCAAACCAGATCGCGGAGGTTTTTGGTTGCTCCCCTGACGGTGTCCCTCCATTAGTGTTGCCACCAGTCCTTGGGGGTTTTTGATGATAGAAATCGCTGAGGGCTACTTCTAAGAGGGCGAAGCATTCGCTGATTCGGAGTTGATTCTTGCTGATGTTGATCACTTTCATAGAATCTGCCTCTTTATCTGGGATCTTTGCTTGGACGACATTTACAATGTCTGATTCGAGGGGGCATGCTATATCTCCTTCCCTGATTAGGCCTTGGAGGAGGTTGCGCCACTGTTCATCTAGGTCGGACACCGAGATTTTGAATTGAACTATGCTGTGATGGCTGTCCCCGTAAGATCCGAGAGTGTCGGCCAGAGGGTTGTCTTGTATCGGGGGATCGTTGATGAGCCAGTTTGCAAGAGGGTTTTCGGCGAAGTAAGGGTCTACTCCTCGATCAATCTCCATCAGGGCGTCCATCTCTTGATCCTCCCTTAAGCATTCTTCACAGTCGCATATATCGAGTTGTCATCCCGACCCACGAGCTCTTCGATTTCCAGCTCGTCGCGGCTTAGAGCGTGGATGTAAGGATCCACTTCGTAGCGGGACAGTAGGAGACTCATCCGGAGAAGAGTATTCGGTCATGTCGGGACCTTCTTCTGGGTCGTAGCTTGCTGGCCAAGCACTTGCCATTGTGCTGCTTCCGCGGATCACTTCGATCACTCCATTGGCATTGATGAATTTCACGCATTGGTGAAGAGTAGATGATACCGCTTTCATCTGATGTATCCAAGGTCGTCCTAGCAAGGCAGAGAAGGTTGGTTTGATTTCCACGACTTGGAACTCTACCGACTCCAGTTGTGCGTCGAATTGGATCCTCAGGTTGATGACTCCTACGATTGGTCGTGCAGTGGAATCGTAGGCTCGGATTACCCGAGGTGAAGGCCTTATCAGGGAGCGGTCGATGCGGAGTCGTTTCAGTGTGCTCAAAGTGATGATGTTGACTGCGGAGCCGTTATCAATCAAGACGTTCGGGAAGTAGAACATCTCTATTTTTATGAGGATGAGGAGAGCTTCGTTGTGCCGATTCTCACATATCGGCAAGTCATCGTCTGTGAAGGCTAAACCGCTTCCCATGCTACCGTTTGACTCAGTCTCCTCTGGGGAACGTTCGATCCATCCATTTGTATGCCTTGGTTGGGGCAAAGATCGTAGGGAGACAGTTGCCCTTGGGCATTCTTGTCTGAATTCCCGGTCACGAGATCTTTTGACTCTGGTTTCACGCTCCCAGTCATAGCGGGACAACATGCTGACAGTTTCGGAAATTGCAGGGGGTCTGTTCTCGCTTGGAGTTTCGTCAAAGGATATTGAGTTTACCCTGTTGTTCCGGGGGAATGGATTTCCGACGGTATTGGGACCACGAGGGCGTTCCAATTTTCCCTCCTCTATGAGCCCCTAGACCACCTGCTTGAGCACGAAGCAATTGTCGGTGGTGTGGCCGGGGTAGTTGTGGAAGGCGCAGTGCTTGCTCATATCCATGTTGGGTTTGGGAGTCTTTGGTTGGAAATTCTCGAGCGGCTTGAGAAGATTTTGTTTCACCAAAGCTTCAAATACTTGACCCAAGGGCATTTCGAGGTTGTCTAAATGCTGGAACTTTGGGAAGCGAGGGGGATTGTTATTCTTTGGGGCTGCTTGATCGCGGTTTACTTGAGCTCCGTTCTGAATGTAGTGTCTTGTTCCTACCGCTTCTTTTCCTTTGGTTGGGGTAGGAGTTGAAGTTGCCAGGGTTTGTTCGATAGCGGTAAGATGAGGCGGGGATTCTTTGTTGCCTTTTGAAGACTCGTAGTCTTTTCAAACTTTGTCCGGCGTTGACCATGGCACGGAGATCCTGGATAGAAATGGTGGTGATTAAAGTCCTCAAAGATGGGCTTGAGAATGGAAGATGTCTATCTGCTCTTCTTTGGAAAGTGGATCCATTATCTCGCTTAGCTTCCAGTTCCATCTTTTGTAGAACTCGCCTACTGGTTCGTCATCCTTTTGTTCGGTGGCTTGTAGGTCATGGCGGTTTGTCTCCCATTCAAGGTTGGCGCGATACTTCTCCAGGAAAATTTCACTGATCTGATCCCACGTGGAGCGGTTTTCTGCCTTCACATTGAGAAACCACCTTAGTGCGGTGGATTTGAGAGAATGCTGAAAGTGATCTGCCATCTGTTGAGGGGTTGCCCCTTTGGCTCTCATACCCAGGACATAGGTGTCGATGTCGGTTTTTGGGCATTCTGTCCCGTCAAACTTTTCCATTTCCGGCATCCCGAATTTCGGAGGGAGAGGGACCACTTTGCTCGGATCGGTAGGCGGGGAGGGAGTCCTTCCGAGAACTAGCTAGCTTGCCTTGCATGTCCTTCATTTGTTCGATCACCCAAGCCATGTGATCAGGATGCTGAGGTGGGTTACCGTTTTCGGGACGGAAATCGAAGATGGGGTGGATTGTCGATGGGATCGCCATTCGGGAGTCTTGGGAGGTAGTTGAGTGTATACCAACCCATACCACAGGGGTGTTGAAGTTGAGGGCGTGATTGCCGAGGTCCGCTAAGGGTTGTGTTTGGGAACCTGGGAAATGATTCGTTAGCCCCAATTGGCGCGACTAGCAGTGGCAAGCTTGAGATGTCGGGATATCCGCTCGGGATGCTGTCCCGGTAAGCATGGGGACTTTTGATTGTGGTTGCGAGGCTCGTATAGAGGCAAATGATTGAATCTGGGGATAGCGAGATGCATTGGGATCTCGACGGAGCGAGCAGCACGTATGTGTCTTTGTGGTGCCGAGCTTGATGTGCGAGCGGAAACCGACATCTGAGGCGGGCATGTCGGAGCCGCTGACCGACGCCCGAGGGGAGCTTTGAGCTAGAGCCGCTTTGCGTTCTGGGATCTCGTAGCATGAGAGGCGGAACTTGATAGCTTTGAGAAACCGGGAGCCGTATGTCTTCGTCATCTATGAGAACAAAGGTTCCGTCGGGTTGGGGAAGCTGCAACTGTTCCTCGAAGACGCAAGGTGTCTACGATCCAGCTTCTGTTCCTCTTGGCGCTTCTTAATGGTTTTGAAGGCTCGCAGCACCTCCTCCATTATGCGGAGGTTCCTTAGTGGCGGGGTTCCATTTCCTCACTGTTATCGTCGATCCCGTCATGGGAGAGTAGGACTGGGTGCATGATCATAACCCGGAAGGGCTATCGGACCTTGTGACCTCGATACTGAAAAGGCGGCTCCCGGGTATTCTCAACCACTCTCGGTTCGCTGGAGGGGTGACGGGCAAGGTTTAGACACAAGAATGGCCTTACGAGATAAAAGGGGGAAAGCTCACGTGGCATTGTGACGATATGGGAAAAAAATTCGGCTTTCTTGCGTTTCTTTGAAAAACCAAATAAAACCCGAAAAAAAACGGAGTCGCCATGCCATTTTAATTTTGAAGGGCCAAAACTTTGAAAAAAGCCCGAGATCAGAGATTTAGGTTCGGAGGTCATGTTACGCGTCGGGAAGGACGTTAGTGTGCACCCGACGCGCCTCGTAAAAACGAGTCTTCCAAGCTGAAAATCATTTGTGTGTGTGTGCGTGTGTGTATTTTTTGGCCAAAATAAGTTGAAACTGGAAAAAGTAAAAATTGGGATGTCTTTTTAAGACTTTAAACTGATCCCATGATTTTTTGGAGAATTTTTGGTTTGAGATTTGGTACTCAAAAAACCTTTTGAAGTTGAGAAGTCACTTCTGCCAGAAGAAAATGGCAGCAGACACCTGATTTTGAAATGGATTCAAGGGTCCTAAAACTTCATAATCTGGATGAACTCAGAGAATGAAAGTTTCTCTAGACTCCTTTAATAAACTTTGTGTGAAAGAAATTTCCATTTTGGAGAAGATTTGAGGGGTCAAAACCTTCTGGAAACCTCAGATATGAGATCTGGATTCCCAGAAGCTGATGAACTAGCCTCTGAAAGAAAAATTGAAAAGAGGAGTTTTACTCACCCAAAAAATAAGGTAAAAATATGTCTGGAAAGCTCTGGATGTTGGCTACAAAAAGTGTTTTGTAGTCAACACCAAATTCCAAGTTCATCTGTGTCCAAAAATTAAGACCATGGACTGAGGTCTGAGAAAATTGCTACTGGACAGCAACTTCTCAAGAAAGAAAATATGATTTTAAGGGGGGTTTTGCATCCATGATTGTCCCCATTTCCCTAGGTTTTGGTTAGTGATCACTAGACATTTTAGTGGTGAATCAACTATACCAAACCATCCTTGGGGTACATTAGGACTAAGCATTTCATTTGCTTGGGGAGGGATTTTACCCTTTGAAATCAAGATTTAGTGCTTGAAAATGGTTTTAGGGTTTTGAAAGTGCATTTTTGCAAGTAAGAAAGAAAAGCTTTGAAAATAATGTTGATCTTTGTAGAAGATCATCCATGGAGATGGTCTTCCATGGTGATCTTCTTAGATCTAGAGAAAGAAGATGGAAGAACTACATTTTGTAGTTTGAAGATGCATGCATGGATGAGATTTAGGGTTAGGAAGAAGAGGGTTTACCAATCTTCCTTGTGTTCTTGAGTGTTTGGCTTGAGTGTATGAGTGTTTAGGGCTTTAATATGAGAGTGAGTGGATGAGTATGAGTTGGGAAAGATTGGAAAGAAAAAGGTGACAATTCTTGAGAATTCTCACCGTTTTCTCTATATTTCGCCGTAACTTCGTTGCTATTGTGTTCTTCCTTCTTATTTTTGTATTTGGAGGGCTCAATTTATAGCCCTCCTGAAAATACAAACATGTCCGCGCGGATGGATCCGATCGCGTGCACTGTTCATTAATTGTCACTTGAGCTTTGGACACAAGGAATAATCTTTTTCAAAATTCAAATTGACCAGCCAGATTATGTTTCCAGCATTGCTATATTTGGTTTTCTTCATTTGTTTTTCTTTTTAAGATTCTTTTTAAGGTTTAACCTTAAATAACAATGCCCATTTTACCCTCACTTTGTTAGAAATGTTAGGATAGTTAGGAATTGTTAGAAATGTTATAACTTCCGTTAATTTTCTAACGAAAATTCCTAACAAGCTCAAATTGGAGCACTTACGGTAGCCCCTCGGCGACGGCGCTTTCGAAGGAAGCGGGGTCGTCGATAAGAGTAAGGCTCCATATTTGGCAGGATGATCGAGCGATCGGGTGGCTGAACCTAGCGATAGGCTACCTACGTATCCCGGGTGGGAATCAAGCCGGTCGTAGTTCGGGTCTTTGACCCTGGAGATGATGGCGTTTTAGGTGCCTCGAACCTGATGAGCGAGTTCTACAGTCGGTTACTGGGAAGGAACTCTGCTTTGGGGATAAGAGATGACCATTTTTGGTCTGATGGGTATCCGCTCTGCTGGGGATAGGAATGACCATTTTCGGTCTGATGGCTATGATTGCGATTTATCGCTTTCTAGCGATAGCGTCTTAGGTGCCTCAATCCTTGAAGATGGCGTTTTAGGTGCCTCGAACCTTGAAGATGGCTTTTTAGGTGCCTCGGACCTTGATGATGATGGCTTTTTAGGCGCCTCGGACCTTAATGATGATGGCTTTTTAGGCACCTCGGACCTTAATGATGATGGCTTTTTAGGCGCCTCGGACCTTGATGATGATGGCTTTTTAGGCGCCTCGGACTTTGATGATGATGGCTTTTTAGGCGCCTCGGACCTTAATTTGAAATGGCCTTTCGGTGGACTTTGTCTCGCCGAAGGAGAGGGTGACCGTTTTGGTCGAGGTGGACCTAATGATAGGCTACCTACGTATCCCTAGTGGGAATCAAGCCCTTTCGTAGTTCGAATACTACTCGAGATTCCGTGGCTTTTGGGATTCCGTTAACTTTGTTGGGGATTTCGTTAGCCTTTCTTTGAGGAAAATCGGACGTATTTGTGCAGGAAATCGGTCTTACGTTTGGCTTGCCGTTGGATGATTTTGAAAGATACGGGATCTCGTTATCTTTCTCGGGGCACTCGGTCTTACGTTTCTAGGGGGCAATTTTGATGAAAGATACGGGATCTCGTTATCTTTCTCGGGCACTCGGTCTTACGTTTGCGCTATAGGGGTAATTTTGATGAAAGATACGGGATCTCGTTATCTTTCTCGGGGCACTCGGTCTTACGTTTGGCTTAGGGAACAATTTTGATGAAAGATACGGGATCTCGTTATCTTTCTCGGGTTACTCGGTCTTACGTTTCTGGGGGCAATTTTGATGAAAGATACGGGATCTCGTTATCTTTCTCGGGTTACTCGGTCTTACGTTTGTGCTTAGGGGTAATTTTGATGAAAGATACGGGATCTCGTTATCTTTCTCGGGGCACTCGGTCTTACGTTTTCTGCTTAGGGGGTAATTTTGATGAAAGATACGGGATCTCGTTATCTTTCTCGGGGCACTCGGTCTTACGTTTAGCTGCGGGGCAATTTTGATGAAAGATACGGGATCTCGTTATCTTTCTCGGGGCACTCGGTCTTACGTTTGCTTAGGGGTAATTTTGATGAAAGACACGGGATCTCGTTATCTTTCTCGGGGCACTCGGTCTTACGTTTAGCTATAGGGGCAATTTTGATGAAAGATACGGGATCTCGTTATCTTTCTCGGGGCACTCGGTCTTACGTTTGGCTATAGGGGTAATTTTGATGAAAGATACGGGATCTCGTTATCTTTCTCGGGGCACTCGGTCTTACGTTTGGCTAGGGAACAATTTTGATGAAAGATACGGGATCTCGTTATCTTTCTCGGGTTACTCGGTCTTACGTTTGGCTAGGGGCAATTTTGATGAAAGATACGGGATCTCGTTATCTTTCTCGGGGCACTCGGTCTTACGTTTGGCTGGGGCAATTTTGATGAAAGATACGGGATCTCGTTATCTTTCTCGGGGCACTCGGTCTTACGTTTGGCTGGGAACAATTTTGATGAAAGATACGGGATCTCGTTATCTTTCTCGGGTTACTCGGTCTTACGTTTATTGCTATAGGGGTAATTTTCTTGACAAGGGCTGACTTTGGTTAACTTTGGTTAACTTTGCCAAGTTAGGGGTGAATTGCGAGTCACGAAATTTTAAGGGCAAAAGGGTCATTTGACCCTTGCAATCCTATCCGCGCGGATAGGGATGGAAAGTCAGGGGTATTTAATGGGGCCACGCCCTTCTTCTTCCTCAGTCCAATTTTTGCGGTTCAGAGAGAGGGAGACGAAACGAGGAGAACGGCCATTTTGGCCCTAGAAGCTTCAAAATTCGTCCGTTTTCTTGATTTTTCGAGCAATGGAACACGGGGAAGGCGCTTTTCAAGGCCAAGGACGTGGTCCCGGTAGCGGAGAGCGGTGGAGCTCGTCCGGATGAGGAGGCATTACAATCTCTCGCAATCGGTTGCGGAGGAGCATTACCCCGATGCTTGGCAACATTGGGCTTCGGATCCGCATCTCCGAACGGTATATTTTGAAACCCTTTGATCCCTTTGTTGATTTCTTGAAAATTTTGGGTGATTTTTGAATTTTTTTTTTTTTGAATATTGAATATTGATATTGATGATATGCAATGTTGCAATGAATTTGTGAGTGTCCCAAAAATGTGCATTTTGCTTGGGAAAAGAATTGGCATTTTCGCCACATTTTTTTTTTTTTTTTTTAATTCGAAAATTTCATGTGAAAATTCGAAGAATTGTGATTTTTTTTTTGGAATTGAATATTGCATGTTCTTGATGATGATTTTCTTTTTTTTTTTTGAAATTGAATTTTGATATTGATGAATGATGATGCAATGCATGCATTTTGTTTGGAAAGAATGGGCATTTTGCCAATATGAGATGTATGTATGTTTAGAATTTTTTTTTTATTTTTGAAAAGTGGGACGGATTTTTCCTCCCGTTGCATGTAAGATGGATGATATGCATGTATGCATTTTTTTTTTGAAAATGGGACGGGGTTTTTACTTCCGTAGGAATGCATCCTTTTTTTTTTTTTTGATGAATGCATTGGGACTTGCAAATTGTTTTCTTTCATGCGAGAAAAATGGGGCTATGCTCATTGTATCTTTGTTATCTTTGTCAATTTTTTTTTTTTTTTTTTTTTAATGCAAATGCAATCTTTTTGACATTTTCTCTCTTTTTTTTTTACGGGCGGAAACCGTTTTGTGACGGAGCGGTGAACAAGATGAAGACTCGAGGATCGGTGGAGTCGTGATTGATTTGTGGGATCGGCTTCGGAATGCGGGCCGAGGAGCTTTGCCGAGTCCGAGACGGATCGTTGTCGAGACGGGGCTCGGGAGTTTGTCGAGTGCTTGAGGGGACTGGTCAAGTTCCCTAAGTGCAAGGGCTTGATGTTTGCTGCGGCGCGGCCTTGGTGGGATGCGACCCACACCTTCCACTTCTTCCGGGGGCGAGGCGGCGTTACGCCTTCGACTATCTTTGCGATCACGGGTCCGTCCTTCAATGGACGCGGCATTGAGTGGAGAGATGGCTACGGCGATGCGTCTGCGAGCTCTTCTTGGATTTTCCCCTATTCCCAAAAAGGGGATGGGGATGGAGTATGCCGTGGTCTACGGCAAGATCGTGGAGACCATAGCGAGTTATGAGGTGGGGAGGAGAGGATAGGCGCCGATCGCGGATTGCCAGGGCCTTCTTGTGGTTTACTTTCTCGAGCACGCTCTTTGGTCATGCTGAGGGGACGGCGGTCTTTGCCTTCTTGAGGTCTTTAGAGGACATGGAGACGGTTGGAGATATTTCTGGGGGAGGCGGGTGAGTTGTACTTCGCTCTTGATAGATACGGTAGGAAGGCTGTGAGCTCCTGTCTTGCTTCGAGTTTGCTCTGGGAGGTATAAGCTCTCTTTTTGCTTTCCCTCTTTCCTTTGAGCACGCACTTTTATTTGCCTTGGATTGATTGGATTTTTACCTTTCGCGGTATGGGCGTTGGAGTTTTTCCACGTCACGGTGTGGAGCGGCTGAGGCGTACGTCGGGCGTATCCGGCCATGCGGTCTTGGTCCAAGCATGCCGGGAGAAGATAAGCTCCGGGGCGTACGACTCTTAGGTACGCGGATTGCCTTCCTTTGACGGAGGCCGAGACGGATGAGGGATGATATTCTTCCCACAGGATCGCTTTGAGGTAGCGCGGTGAAGGGCGCGAGATTTGGGCGGTGCGGCGGAGGATTTTGAGGAGCACGACTTGCGACGCCTACTATGCAGGAGAGAGGGTGACGCGCCGGCATGGCGTGAACTCGCCTTTGAGGACACCGGTGGAGCCTCCCGCCGACATGATGCACCCGAGCGATCGGTCAGTGACTGGGACGATTACCGAGCGAGCCGGCACTTCTCGGACTTCGTGGCGATCGAGCCATATGCGACGTTCGTCTTGAGGAGGCTGAGGATGCCTCAGGTTTTGGAGAGGGAGGGGCTTGGGATCCCGCGGTACCCTCGGACGGATTTTTCCTACATCCGGGATGGGGTCCGATTGAGGGTGCGAGATCCCTCGGCCCGAGCGGCTTCCACGAGCTTTCGGCCTCGTCAGGAGTATGAAGGTATGGTTTCACCTTTTCCCCTTCTTTTCTTTCTTTTGTTTCATCATCTTTAGCATCACTTTTTTTTTTGACGCTTTTGCTTTTGTGCAGTTTTCGGAGGTGGTCGTCGAGACACTGACGAAGCAAGTGATCGGGGCTAAGAGATTCATACGGAGGATGGTTGCTTGCGGGGCACCTCAGGCTAGGGCGAGGAGACCACGGCGGCACTGTCCGACGGGAGGCTTCTCCTATTCCCTCGGAGACTTCTTCCGAGACCCCTCTTTCTCCTCTCATTGATCACCGCGCGGCACTGCCTTCGGATCACGTCATTCTTGGGGATCCGCACGGGCAGGGACACGTCTGGCGGCATGGTGGGTCGTCCCCGTACGTTCAGGAGTCTGACGCCTTCACTTTCGGGTACGACTTCTTCAGGGATCTGGGTTTACCCTATCAGAGTGTGCCGGTTGGTCCCGACGAGCCTCTTTCTGGAGATGAGGACGATTCTGAGCCCGAGACTTTCAGGGCTCCTGACGAGGCGGGCCCGAGTCGCAAGAGGGGCCGGGGGGAGACATCGGGTGCTGGAGACTCCGATTGATCTTTTTTTTTTTTGATTGATTTTTTTTTTGAGATTTAGATTTGTACAGATTATGCACATTTTTTTTTTTGGATGTAATAATTTAGGATTTTATTTATATTTGTTTGTTTTTTTTTTTTATGCACACTCTCTTTTTTTTTTGAATGTAATAATTTAGGATTTTATTTTATGAATGCAATGCAATATGAATGCAGTGTCGCATGAGCCTTGGTTTTTTTTTTTGCAAGGGTGTTTGGTATATGGACTGGTTTGGGGAGGTTTTTGCACTGATTTCGAGCAACCGGGACAGAATATTCCTCTTTTGGTGTAGCAGCTTGGACTGTTGCAAAATTTTTTTGGGAAAGCAATCCCATCCGCGCGGATGGGGACTGCATCTGACAGTGTCCTTTAATTTTGGTCCAGACCTGGTCTTGCTTTATTTCAAATTCAAATATCTTCTTCAACCTCCAGCCCAAACAGCCATTTTCGGGGAGGAAGAGAGAAAAAGCCATGGAAAACCTTAGAAAAGCTCCCTCAAAGTTATCCCAAGAGTCCCAAATGTCATTTTTCGACAAGTTCAAGGATTGGTCCCGGGAAATTATGCATGAGAGAAGGTCTTTCTTTGAAGAACGGTACAAGGTACGATGCTTGTGGTCTCTCAAAGAATTGGTTCCGGATTATGACCTCTTAAGGGCTTCTTCTTCGTTTTGGGATACTAGAAGGCATGTCTTTTGCCTTTCCTTCAACGAGATTGTTCCGACTGTGGAAGAATTTCGGGCCTTGCTTGGAGGTCCGGAGGTGGAGGAGATAGCAATTCCTTTGTCCGGAGGAGCTTCTTTTGTTGACAAGTTGTGCAACCTTCTTCATCTTTCCCCGGAGGAAGCACGAGGCATGATCCGCGGTCCCGACCATTTTGATATTTCCGGTCTTCCCGACAGATTTAGGGGCTTAGGCTTGGTGGATGACGCCTATTGGGATGCCTTTGCACTTTGCATGTTCGGCACTTTGTTCATGGTCTATTCCTTCGGGATTTGCCATCGATTTCTGCTGGATGTCGTCATTCACTGTCGCCTGGGCAGAGATGTCGTTCCTTTGATTCTTGGGGAGACTTTCCATGCTCTCGACAGATTAGCTACCGGACGGCGATATATGCATGGGGGCAGCCCGTTTCTCTTGACCCTGTGGCTGATGGAGCGTTTGGGGGTTCTTCGGGAAACCTACGATATGATCGGAGCCTTGGACTTTTGCCGGGAGAGGTGTCGATGTAGATTTTGATGATCGGGGCTCGTGGGAGCGTTGGATGGCGGGTCGCCGGGCCCTGAAGATATCGAGATGGTTGGTGCCTCATTGGCGGGTGGAGACTCGCGAGTGCTTTAGGGACGGGTCCCATGTGGTTATGCTTCCGGGGCTTTCTCAGTCCGGTTTCTACATTCCGGCTCTGGTCACGAGGCAGTTTGGCTTGGAGCGGGTTCCTTTGGAGGGTTTTGATGATATAGCTACCGGGGTGGTGGCTCTTGTTTCCATGGATGATCCCTCGGTGTTTCCATTTCTTTCCCGAGTATGGAGGTACGATGCCTTTCCTCCTCGGGTCATTCTCGAGCGTCCGAGACCACAGTGTTCCCACGACCACTTGGTACTGGATTGGTACGAGGGGCATGCAGGAGAGACTCGGGTGGCTATTTTGAGACGGCGTGAGGCCATTATGGGTGCGGAGGACCGGGCTGTTTCGAGAGGAGGAGGGCCGAGGCGAGGGCCAATCCTCATGACAGGAGCGGAGACGCGTGGCCGATTATGAGGCTTATGTCAAGAGACGAGAGGAGGGCTCCTATGTTACCGGCTAGGTTACGGGAGATGAGGGATGACGCTAGGGCTACTAAGGCCACGACGGAGGCCGGTTTGATAGACTCTGTTCCTATACCAGAGCTTGGTAGGAGGAATACCGACATTTTTCCGGTTCGTAAGAGAAAGACTCGGAGGGGAAGAAGAAGGGAGAGGCCGATGCGAGTGGCTTGGAGTGACTACGAGGTTTCCGAGTATCCCTTTCTTGCCATGCAGACACATTAGTTTGATTATGTATCTTAGTTTTCTTTTAGCGAGGTTGCCGGTTGTAGGGATGAATCGGGCTTAGACTCATCAAAGAGCTTTTAATTTGTAATGAATATTTGAATTGCTTTAGAGTTTTTCGAGACGCTTTCATGGTCTGATCAATTGTATTGATGCCAAAGTATGGCTTTTATTTGTGCTTTAGACCGAACCGTTTCATTTGCCTACGTTCCCCTCATTTTGAGGAGCTCGGGTCTTCGTAGTTCAAAGCTGGTGAACTCTTTTTCGTTTTTTTTTTGTTTTGTTTTTTTGGTGCAACCACTGTTTTTACCTAGGCCGCCCTTTTCGGGTTTCTAACCTAGTTGGGTATTACTCTTTTAGCACTCTTTTTTTTGTTTTTTTTTTTTGTTTTTTTTTTTGTTTTTTTTGTTTTTTTTTGTTTTTTTTTACGCGTAGTATACGCGCGGCTTGTCACCATTCCTTTGGGTGTACAAAGGGATTCCGTCGAGGTCCGCAAGTTGCATGGCGCCTCCGGAGAAAGATCTTACGGACGACATATGGCCCGACCCATACAGGCTCCCATTTGCCGAGAGGGTTGATACGGACTGGGGGCTTTTCTTTTAGAACGAGATCACCTTCTCGGATCTCCCGATGCTTTACTTTCTTGTCGAAGGCTCTAGCCATTCTTCCTTGGTAGGCCCGGATGTGTTACATGGCCTTGATCGGCGTTCATCTAGTAGGGCCAATTCGTCATGGCGACTGCAGGAGCCATTCGACCTCGTTGATTTGGCTTTCCGGCGGTATACGGAGCGAGGTATTTCCGGCTCGATTGGGAGTACGGCTTCCATTCCGTATGTGAGGGCGAAAGGTGTTTCCCGATTGCCGTTCGGCCCGATGTTACGTAGCCCCAGAGTGCCAAGTGTAACTTCTCGGGCCAATCTCTACCTTGGACGGCCATTTTCCGGATGATATTTTCCAGAGTCTTGTTTCTTTGCCTCGACGGCTCCGTTGGTTTGGGGCCTGTAGGGTGATGACTTGTGACGGGTTATTCGGAATTACGCCAGCAATTTTTCACATTCCCCTTCGAAGTGGGATCCATTATCCGAAATGATTTCGGCCGGCAACCCGCATCGGCACATGATGTTTTCTTTGATGAAGAGGGCAACTTTCTTTGAATTGAGGATTTTGTAGGACTTGGCTTCAACCCACTTGGTGAAATAATCCACGGCTACCGGGACGAACTCGTGGCCGTTCTTGCTGATGGTGTGATTTTGCCTATGACATCAATTCCCCAAGTGACGAATGGCCAAGGGGTTGTCATGCGGTATAACTCGTGAGGAGGCAAGTGATTAAGATTTGAGTATCGCTGACATTTGTCGCGGCTTTTGACAAAGCTGGATGCGATCGGCTTCCATGGTGATCCAAAAATACCCCATTCTCGGTATGATTTGCATCGAGCTCGAGCATTCATGTGAGGGCCGCAGTACCACCATGTATTTCTTTCATGAGTTCGGTAGCCTCTTGTTTGTGATACATCGCGGGAGGGGGCCTTGATAACGTTTTTGTATAACATGTTTCCCAAAAGAACATAATGGGAGGCGAGCCGCTTGGGTGAGAGACTTTTTGCTTTGATTCCTTCTTTATATTCCCCATTTTCGTTTTGAAAGAGGCCTCGCCATCCTTCGAATGCTTGGTAAATCTGAGTGTACCAGGGATCATTGATCAGTTCGGCTTCCGCTTCAATTTCGAAGCAATAGGCGGGGTTTTCTCTTCTCCGACTACGAATGGTTTAACGGACTTTCCTTCCGGTATTTCGACAAGAGAGGCTAGTGTAGCCGAGCATCTGCGAACCTCGTTTGGTCTCTTGGCGGTGTGCAATGAAAGCTGATTTCTTTGAATTGAGTTACTAACTCTTCCATGTAAGCATGATACTTCTGTAAACCCGGATCCACGGTCTTCCATTTGTTAGAGACCTGATTGATGATGAGGGCAGAGTCACCGTACACCTCCAATTCCTTGATATTTCTTTCAAGGGCGACTTCCAACCCAGCTATGCAAGCTTCATATTCAAGCGGCGTTGTTGGTGACTTGAAGTTCAGGCCTTGCTGCTATGGGGGTGTGTTCGTCGCAAGTAGGATCGACCGTAAGCATTCCTATCCCGTTCCCCTTTTGTTTGACGCCCGTCGAAGAAGAGTTGCCGACGATTTTCTCCTTCTAGAGCGAAGATTCCATCATCGGGAAATTGAGGTTCGAGTCCTCGGGACTCATCACTTGGGAAATCGGCCGATGTTACGCCATTATGCGTCCTTTTATGGATTTCCTTGAAACAGAAGCGATGTCATATTCGGCCAAAAAGAACGACCATTTTGCCAATCTCATGGAGATGGAAGGTTTGTCGAATCGTATATTTGATGGGGTCTATCCTTGAAACAAGATGTATCGGGTGAGACCGCATGTAGTGTTTCAATTTTCCCACTACCTGGACCAAACCCTGCGCAAGTCTTCTCGCAAGCAGAGTAATTGAGTTCGCTTCCTTGGAGCTTTACGCTTACGAAATAGATGGCGTTTTCGACTTTGGAATCTTTTTTCTCTTGAGCTAGCATAGCCCCAATTCTTGTATCCGTGACAGCCGAGATATAGCAAGAGTGGCTTTGCCGATGTGGTGGGCAGAGAATCGGGGATTCACAAGGTATGCCTTAATTTGTTCAAAGGCAAGCCGACATTCTGGGGTCCATTCTGTGTAGGCATTCTTTTTCATCAACTTGAAGATTGGCTCGCAGATCGAGGTCAGCCGATTTACAAAGCGGCTTATGTATTGCGATCTTCCCATGAAGGATTTCACTTCGTCGGTGTCCGTGGTGGCTTCATTTCGACTATGGCCTTGATTTTCTGGGGTCTACTTCAATTCCCCGTTTCGTCACCATATATCCTAGCACCTTGCCTCTTCTTACACCGAATGTGCATTTGGCTGGATTCAGCCTCATGCTGTGGTCTCGAAGGCGGCCAAAGAATTTTCTCAAATCAACAAAGTGCTGGCCCTCTGATCCTTTGGAATGTATTATCATGTCATCCACATAGACCTCAATTTCTTTGTGGATCATGTCATGGAACAAAGCTGTAACTGCCCTCTGGTAAGTAGCCCCGCATTCTTTAGTCCGAATGGCATGACCGTGTAGCGCATGTGCCCCAAGGGGTTGTGAAGGCCGTTTTGGCTTGATCTTCTTCTCGCCATTTTGATTTGGTTGTAGCCGGCAAAACCATCGACGAAAGATTTGACTTCGTGGTTGGCCGTGGAATCTACCAAAATGTCGATGTTCGCGTGGGGAAATCGTCTTTTGGACCGGCTTTGTTCAAGTCTCCGAAGTCTACGCAAAGCATCGGATCTTTCCGTTGGCCTTGGATTCACCGTCACTATGTTGGACAGACCATGTTGGGTATTCAATGACCCCGATGAACCCCGCCCTGAGCATCTTTTCTATTTCCTCTTTCACTTGTAAGGACCATTCGGGCTTAATTCTTCTTAGCTTCGCTTATCGGCTTGACTTCCGGGTCGAGCGGTATTCGGTGCTCAACTATGGAAGGATCGAGGCTGGCATATCTTTATAGGACCATGCGAACACATCCACGAATTCTTTTAGCGGCTCGATTAGGGCAACCCTTTCGGTCCCTTCGAAGAAACTACCAATCTGCGTCTCTTTAGGCTCTTCAGCAGTTCCCAAATTCACACTTGTCAAAATCTCTTCGGCAGCTTGGGCTCGATTTTCCTCTTCCTGACAACCTCGCTTAAAGATTTCTTTGATATATTGTTCATTTAATGTGTCCGCCTCTTCATCTAGTGAATCGTTATTAAGCTGTTTTTAGATTATTAGTTAATTCATCATTAGTTAAAGTGGCAATTAAGGGATACTCGTAAAGGTTCATCATTTCATTGAAGACGAAGGGAATACAACGTTGGCTACGTACTCGTAGTCTTCAGGCGTGAGGCCGTCTGGACGACTCGAGAGACTCGAACTCAACAATGAGAGACTCGGAGGACTTTACAAAGGTTGACACGAAAGGACGGGGACCAATCCAAGCTTGGTGATCATTTCCTCCTCGGTCGCGGACGAGCCCGAGAGAGTTTCCCAATTCTTTAGCGGCATCGCCGTTGGTGGCTTCACAACTCGGGAAAGGCATGGTCTCTGTGCTCCCTCTTCATCGTTGCTATCGTCTCTTTGCTCGAACCGTAATCAACTGTGTTTGGCATCCGAAAGCCGAGCATGTGGATGTAGGGATCTTCCTCACCTGCAGGGACTTCCGTTTCGTCACAATCCGATCGCTCAATCCAGATGTAAGGACGCATTGCGTCTCGGTGAGCGGCTAGAAAAATCTCATGTCCCATACTCGAGCGGAAAGGCTTGGCGGGTAGTTCGGCAAGGAGGACGTCCCACACGACGTTCATAGATTCGAGCCGAGTCCGTCGGTGTTTGCCGACCTTTATCATGAAAACCTCCTCGCCCGGCGAGGCCAAGGAATGGGTTTGCAGAATACCGACAAATCTGTGATTGAGGACCGGGACTTGTGTGCCGTATCACGGCGGTGTTCGCATTTCCTTCCAAAGACGCCTCCAAGTATTGGAAATAGCAATTGAATTTGACGAATCGAACTTCTTCTGAGTCCGCTCGCTTGAGTGTGTCGACATAGTTGGCATTGCCGGATTCCAAAGGATGCTTTGGCGAGACTTGCCTCTTGAAGGATGTAGCCCCGGTGTTTGACTCGTGGGCGTTCTTGGCTATTGTTTCAGCCTTCGTTCCCTATGAGGAAACCGTCACCCCTTATGACTTCGAAGGTCTCCCGCCGGTTGATGAATTTGACGCATTGGTGGAGAGTGGAGGCTATGGCTTTCATGTGATGCAACCAAGGGCGCCCTAGTAGAGGCATGTGAACTCGGAGGGGATATCCATTACATGGAACTTCGCGGGCACCATTTGGGTTTCGTACCGAGTTCCAGAGTCACCGTCCCAGAATGGGACGAGACGATCCGTCGTAGGCTTTGAATCCGGGTAGATGGGATCACGCGCCTTTCATTTATGCGGAGGGCCCTCATCATGCCGAGGGAAGGACATTTACCGATGATCCATTGTCCACTAATACCCCAGGGAGTGACATGGTGTTGAGCCGAATAGTGATGTACAAAGCTTCATTGTGTTGGGAGACATCTCTTGGCAAGTCTTCATCGCAGAAGGTGATCATACTCCCATATAGATGAGGGTCATAGATTTGGTCCTTGTCTCGGGATGGAGAGTCATCAAGCCGGTCACTTCGTGCCTTTTTCTTGCGAGGCGGAGTCTTTGCCGAAGCCCCTGGGTTATACTGATGCCTTTTGTGGCGGTTGCCATCTCCAGTCAACATGTTGATTGAGTGGGAGCGCAGTAATCGGCGTCGGTTTTTCTTCATCGGTGGATACTCGGGAGCTGGACAACCGAACCTTCGTGACCCCGAGGGGGTTGAGCTTACGTTCTGCAAGTACTCGGTATCCGGAGGTCTCAATTCCGTCGTTGGCAAGGCTTTTCTGCTCTTTTATCCCTTTTTGCTTTGGGGAAGACTGACTGGAGTAGAGTACATAATAATCAAATCCCCCAGATGGCTCCCCGAGCGTTCCCACATTGTTATCACCGGCCTCGAATCTCTCCTTCAATTTTTGCTGGGAGGAAATTTTCTTTTTCTTAGGAGGACGGTCCTCGTGTATCCAATCCTGATAGTCCCTTTCAAGGCAATCGGGACAGTCACAAATATCCCACCAAATGTGTTCTAGGGCTGGTGGCGGATTTGGGACCTCGTTGAGCGGTCTTTGGAAGGACTTTGAGTGGAACCGGTCCGGGGATTCGCCGGGACTCGTCTCGGTAGCGAGTGATTGGACTCTCGCCGGATAATGAGAGATATTGAGGTCCCTGGGGAACGGGCATATGTTTGTCCTTCAAGGTAGCCCCGGCCGGTTGGGACATTGTTAAGGTCCCAAAGTGGCGTGTGGCCTCTTCAATCCAGGCCGCCGTCCGTTCCGGCGTTCTTCCAGGGCTTTGATGGCCGACCATATTTCTTCGATTGTTCCTCGATTTTCATCACTCAGGAGTGATATTTGTGAGATCATCACCTTGAGAGGGGACAATCGACAAGATACCGAACTCTTTCGTCCCCGACCGCTGTTGGGGGCCGGTTGCCTCGTAAGTCGGCGGGCAGGAGTCCCGGCGGTGGAAACATAGGAATCTTGGGGTAGCATCTTGGTGTATCCGGATCGTTAAGAAGAGGAGGAGAACCCTTCTTCGTCTTTGCGGTAAAAGTGCCATCGGAATTGAGACTGATAGTCAAACCATGACTTGCGACTACCCCAAAAGAGGTCATCAATTTGAGCCTCATGCCGAAGTCTCATTTGCTCTACCAACCGGATCCAATACCGGTCCTGGTTCGAGGGATTCTCGGAGGACGGAGCAACGTTATCCCCATCATTACCGGCCGATGCGTACATTCTCAAACCCGGAGTCGGAACAAATGGCGAAGCCGACGATGCGCTTGACTCTTCCCAACCTGGACAAATCCAAGTGGTGACCGGTGCCCGAAACCAAGCTTTGTGCGGAGTCTGGGGAAAGGACACGAAGGTTCGATGTCTGGGAATGGAAGGAGGGTAGGTGTTTGGGCTTTGGGCTCATGCAACATGCGATTATTTGTTCACGTTTACTTAAAACACGTTTTATTAACCTAATCGGTTGGAAAAGATTGCTCTTCTTTTTCGCAAACTACTCGATTCTCGGATCAGTGGGCCCCGTCACTACGTCTATAAGCCCCTCGTATTCCACCCGTATTTCGACCTCCCAGGCGGATGCCCGGGCGAGGGTCCTATAGGGCAAGCGGGTCCCACCGACCGAAAGAAAACGATCCTAGAAGTCCGGCGGGTAATCGAGTCTTAACGAGCATTCGATGTAAATTACGGACAAAGCCGACGTGAAAGTCAAGATCGTGTCCGAGAGCTCGACAAAAAGTCGGCATGATTTGACCGATAAATGTCCGCAATTGATCTTGACTTGTTGTCGCTAAGCCGTAATTAGGCATGGAATAGTCATTAATCCTTGATGACTCAAAGTGTCAATGCCGGGAGTCAGGTGTATAATTTGTGCGCCGAGCCGAAGTCAAGGCGCCGGTCAATATCTTGGTCAAAGTCTGCGGCGGAAAACGGCGAACTTCGACCGATTAGCGATCGATTAGGGACCCGAGAGATATTGAGTCGGTATGCCGACAAAGGCTTGAAAGGAAAGGTCTATACACGGACAGGGCATGACACGTACTTACTAAAAACCAACCGGGTCTCGGACAAAGTGTGTCACGGACAAGTGCATGGTCGACACGAGGCTCCATGGGATGTTTGGGTAGTCCTGTGCTCATCCGAGAGGCGTAATAAGACCAAACGGACCGCGACAAGGATTTCCCCGGGTTAAGGACGTAGTGTGCAGTGTACGGTCACGTGCGCGTAGTGTGCAAGCAAGCCTATATTCTTTTTCCGAGTAAAATAGAGATTTTTTTTTATGTGTCTTAAAAACATGATGCATGATTTTTTTGGAAATTTTCTTTTTTTTTTTGAAAATCTCTTTTTTTTTTGAATTTTTTTTTATGAGCACATAAGCACGAAAGCATGAAAATTCCGACAGTTAGGGACATTATTCCGACAGTCAAAATTTTGACTTTCTCCGAGGCGGCCAAAACAACATGAAAACCGTGCAAAAAATCAACACACACACAAAAATGATTTTCGAAGCCGGGACGGAAGCTTGACCCTCAAAAGCTTTTTTTTTTTGAAAACGGTGATACCGGCACGTGGGATTGTTAGACCACAATTTATCCCCGACTCTTGTTAGGAGGCGATAACGGGAAATTTAGTGGTTTCCACCAATATACCGAATACCATTTTTTATTAAAAAGCTTAGTCCCCAGCGGAGTCGCCACTGTGACGATATGGGAAAAAATTCGGCTTTCTTGCGTTTCTTTGAAAAACCAAATAAAACCCGAAAAAAAACGGAGTCGCCACGCCATTTTAATTTTGAAGGGCCAAAACTTTGAAAAAAGCCCGAGATCAGAGATTTAGGTTCGGAGGTCATGTTACGCGTCGGGAAGGACGTTAGTGTGCACCCGACGCGCCTCGTAAAAACGAGTCTTCCAAGCTGAAAATCATTTGTGTGTGTGTGTGTGTGTGTTTTGGCCAAAATAAGTTGAAACTGGAAAAAGTAAAAATTGGGATGTCTTTTTAAGACTTTAAACTGATCCCATGATTTTTTGGAGAATTTTTGGTTTGAGATTTGGTACTCAAAAAACCTTTTGAAGTTGAGAAGTCACTTCTGCCAGTAGAAAATGGCAGCAGACACCTGATTTTGAAATGGATTCAAGGGTCCTAAAACTTCATAATCTGGATGAACTCAGAGAATGAAAGTTTCTCTAGACTCCTTGAATAAACTTTGTGTGAAAGAAATTTCCATTTTGGAGAAGATTTGAGGGGTCAAAACCTTCTGGAAACCTCAGATATGAGATCTGGATTCCCAGAAGCTGATGAACTAGCCTCTGAAAGAAAAATTGAAAAGAGGAGTTTTACTCACCCAAAAAATAAGGTAAAAATATGTCTGGAAAGCTCTGGATGTTGGCTACAAAAAGTGTTTTGTAGTCAACACCAAATTCCAAGTTCATCTGTGTCCAAAAATTAAGACCATGGACTGAGGTCTGAGAAAATTGCTACTGGACAGCAACTTCTCAAGAAAGAAAATATGATTTTAAGGGGGGCTTTGCATCCATGCTTGTCCCCATTTCCCTAGGTTTTGGTTAGTGATCACTAGACATTTTAGTGGTGAATCAACTATACCAAACCATCCTTGGGGTACATTAGGACTAAGCATTTCATTTGCTTGGGGAGGGGGATTTTACCCTTTGAAATCAAGATTTAGTGCTTGAAAATGGTTTTTTAGGGTTTTGAAAGTGCATTTTTGCAAGTAAGAAAGAAAAGCTTTGAAAATAATGTTGATCTTTGTAGAAGATCATCCATGGAGATGGTCTTCCATGGTGATCTTCTTAGATCTAGAGAAAGAAGATGGAAGAACTACATTTTGTAGTTTGAAGATGCATGCATGGATGAGATTTAGGGTTAGGAAGAAGAGGGTTTACCAATCTTCCTTGTGTTCTTGAGTGTTTGGCTTGAGTGTATGAGTGTTTAGGGCTTTAATATGAGAGTGAGTGGATGAGTATGAGTTGGGAAAGATTGGAAAGAAAAAGGTGACAATTCTTGAGAATTCTCACCGTTTTCTCTATATTTCGCCGTAACTTCGTTGCTATTGTGTTCTTCCTTCTTATTTTTGTGACTCGGAGGGCTCAATTTATAGCCCTCCCGAAAATACAAACATGTCCGCGCGGATGGATCCAAATCGCGTGCAATCGTTCATTAATTGCCGCCTGTGCTTTGGACACAAGGAATAATCTTTTTCAAAATTCAAATTGACCAACCAGATTATGTTTCCAGCATTGCTATATTTGGTTTTCTTCATTTGTTTTTCTTTTTAAGATTCTTTTTAAGGTTTAACCTTAAATAACAATGCCCATTTTACCCTCACTTTGTTAGAAATGTTAGGATAGTTAGGAATTGTTAGAAATGTTATAACTTCCGTTAATTTTCTAACGAAAATTCTAACAAGCTCAAATTGGAGCACTTACAGGCATGCGGTTTCCGTTTCTCTTATTTATGATTTTTTTTGTTGTTTTAATTTACTTAAAACGTGTTTTCTCAGAGTCCTAGGTAGGTTGGAAAAGATTGCTCTTCTTTTTCGCAACTATGCTAGATCCTGGGTCAGTGGAGACCATCTGTGCGGCTATAAGCCCCTCGTTTTGCACCTGTATTTCGACATCCCAGGGTGGACAGTCCCGGGCAAGGGTCCTATAGGGCAAGCGGTTTCCACCGGCCTAAAAGAAAAACCGAACCTAAGGACCGAGCCTGTCATGTTCGTTTTGATGCGTTAGCCATGTGAATAGTGAACCGAGCCGGCCACTGAGTCAAGATCAGGTCAAGAATTCGGCATGACCTCTCTTTACCTTGCTTGCGCAAGGGATCTGTGACGTTAGGCGTTGGCTGGGTCATATTGTCATGGCTGACGTATTAATGGCTTGATGAAATGGTGTCATGTGAGCATGGATGTATATCCAGGACGGAACATCGTCTGGGTGTAGCTTCAGAAATCAAGATTAGCTCAAGATTTTAGCATGACCTTTCATCGCTTTGCTTGCGCAAGGGATCTTGAGTTCCGAGCCTTGACTCGAAAAATGGCCGGCATGGTATATGTATCCAGTGCCGTATGACACGGACCGGGTAAAAACCAACCGAGTCCGGGACAGAGTGTGACTCAAGACTCAAACGTGCGGGTTGACGCTTGGCTAGGATGGGATGTTTGGAATGATGCCGTGCGCATCCGAGAGGCCTAGGAAGACCAAACGGATCGCAACCGAGACCACTCCGGGTTAAGGGTTGTAGTGTGCGTGTATCCGAGGCGGTGTGCGCGTAGCGTGCGGTGTAACCGAGGCGCAGCGGTGTGCGTAGTGTGCGGTGTAACCGAGGCGACGTGCGAGTAGTGTGCGGTCTCTAAAATTCTTTTTCTGAGTAAAACAGAAGTTTTTGAAGAATTTTAAATGTATGCACAGATGTATATTGATGCATTTTTTTTGTATTTTTATTTTTTTTGTAAAATAAAAAGTAAAGCACGTGCACACACACACAACAGTTAAAGAAGGGGGTAAAATGAAAGTTTGACCCTCATCATCGTTTTAAAAATCTTTTGTTTTGTTTAAAAGTTTTTTAAAACAAAAATTTCCCCAGCGGAGTCGCCAACTGAAATTACCCGGGATCCGGAGCTCCCGCGCATCTCGCATTCGTCGCGTCGCTGTATTGGGGAACGTTCGCCCGGATCCGAGAGGCAGCGCGTTCGCGCCCCGACATCTCGCTTTAGTTCCCGCCTTGCAGCGTTTTTTCGAGTTGGAGGTGTCTTGCCGTGTTTTGCTTTGTAGAGTCGCCACGCCGTTTTATTTTTAAGCCCAAAACATTGAAAAAGGGCATCAGTTTAAAAATAATGATAAACTGTTTTTGTGTGATGAGATTTTGAGTTCAGAGGTCAGATGACTCCTCGGGAAGAGAATATTAGAATCTTAGAGCTCACCCGAGTCGCCTCGTAAAAACGAGTCTTTCGGATACCCCTAATATTCTTTAAATGTTGTGTGTGTGTGTGTGCTTTTAAAAATGCATGTTGTGTCGGATGTCTACATTGTACACTGCTGTGAATGTGTGCCCCAAATTTTTGTTTGTTGGAATTCACGCGAGTTTGAAGACATCCGAGTTATTTGAAAAACGGAGTCGCCACGCCATTTTGATTACCTCAAAACTTTGAAAAAAAGGTTTTATGGGTTCGGAGGTTAAGTTACCCCTTGGGAAGAACGTTTGGCGTTCACCCAAAGTGCCTTGCCGGAGCAAGTCTCCCAAGATTTCATTAATCGTGATTGCTTGCGTGCTTTCTTTGTGTGCATGTGTTTGAGAGTAAGGGGGGAATGTCCCAAGTTGTCTTCCGGACGTACAAACCATTTGTTGGTTGTCGCTCGGGATTCCTTGGAATTTATGTATTTGGGATTATGATCCCGTCCTCATCTTATGACTTATGATCATCGCATTTTAACCTCGGGACCCTCGGGACTTGCGTGATCGAGAGAATGACTCTCTTTTGGTCAAAGATGAGGTTCTTTAGGAAGGAATGTCCTTAGCCCATCAATCCTACGCTTTAAGACGGTCGAGCTCGTATAGAGGCTTCATACTCATTCTTAAGCGATAATCGGAGATATAAGGTTCAAGGTTATCCTTTTCCTAAAGAAATCATGAACCTTTAATGGAAGGAACGATGCAAAGATGAGAACTTTTACACCGGTCCGGTCCAAGGTGGGGGGAAAGGGGAATGCATGATGAAAAATGACTCTTTAATGAAAAGATGACATTTTGGTTTTAGCAAATGATGCTTTTTGATTTAAAGAAAGGATCTTTATTGCAAATGATGCGTAAAGATAGGATTTTTATGCAAATGATGCATTAGAAAAGGTTTTTGAATGCAAAGGATGCATTTTTATTGAAAAGATTTGATCTTTATATGCAAATGATGCATAAAGATAACATTTTTATTTGAAAATAGGGGTTTTAGGTGCAAAGGATGCACCTTTATGAAAAAGACTACATTTTTATGACAAATGAGGTCTTAATGCATGCAAAGGGGAAGGGGGTGATAAAGATGTGTTCTTTATGAATAAATGCCAAGTCCCAAGCAAGATATATGAATGCAATGAGCAAGTATATCAATTAAAATGCAAGGTTAGGGCGTGCGAGGTTACCAATCGTTTCCTTCGCTTCTTCGGACGGAGCTAGGAGGAGAGGTTCGTCTTGGGTCTTCAAGGAGGAGGGAGATGGCTTTTTGAGCTTCTTCTTCGCCTTCTTGAGCCTTCAAGGGTGTTCTTCACGTCTTGATTATATTGCTATGGAGTGTGTGTGTTTTTGTTGTCAATTGTGTGTTGAAATGGGTAGAGGAGGGCTCTATTTATAGGCAGCCGGATAAGGCTAATGAAGCCGTGCGGCCGCAGTGCCCTTGCAAATGAGGCCGTGCGGGCTTATCCATTGTGACTCAAAGATTCTAGAACCATGCAAGGTGGCATTATTCTAGAACCTTTCTCCCTAATTAAGAAAAACGTGTTTTCTTAATTAGGAAGGATTCCTTCAGCCTTTAATTTAATTTGGGACTGCTCCAGACATGTTCCGAACACTAGGAAGGTCCGGGGAATTACCGGAAAACTTACCGAAATGTCGGGAAATTTAACCTAAGGCATGAGCCAGATTTGGGTACTTACGAAGCCCTCGGCAACGTCACTTGCAAGGCGAGTGGGGTTGTCGATAGAAAAGGATCCGATCTCGGCGAATGCCGAGACGGATTGGGTGACCAAGGTGGTCGAGTGGCCGAACCTTTTGGAAGGCTACCTACGTATCCCTGAGGAATCAAGCCAGCCGTAGTTCGGAATTAGGATCCGCTGGGAAGGAAGAAGAGAAACCGGTCTCTCGGGGAAAAAGAAGAGAAAATGACCTAGGAGGTCAAGCAATTGATCCTACCGGGGATATGCTAGGAGTGACCCAGTGGTCGGATATCTGAACTTCTATGAGGGGGCGCTTTATCACTGAGGAGTGACAAAGAAACAGGGTGACCAAAGTGGTCGAATGGCTGGACCTTTTATAAAAGGCTACCTACGTATCCCGGAGGAATCAAGCCTTGATCGTAGTTCAAGCATCACTAGATAGTTAGGAACGATGTCTAGGATCCTTGAGATTTTGACAATTCGGGAGGTCGTCACCCGAAGAAGCTAGAGCTTATGGCGCTATCTCTTTATGACGGAGATAGAGGTAACTTAAGTTGGGAAACTTGAGCGTACGTCACTATTCGCGGATAGAGGTAGCACAAGTTGGAATGACTTGGGCATACGTCACTATTCGCGGATAGAGGTAGCACAAGTTGGAATGACTTGGGCATACGTCACTATTCGCGGATAGAGGTAGCACAAGTTGGAATGACTTGGACATACGTCACTATTCGCGGATAGAGGTAGCACAAGTTGGAATGACTTGGGCATACGTCACTATTCGCGGATAGAGGTAGCACAAGTTGGAATGACTTGGGCATACGTCACTATTCGCGGATAGAGGTAGCACAAGTTGGAATGACTTGGGCATACGTCACTATTCGCGGATAGAGGTAGCACAAGTTGGAATGACTTGGGCATACGTCACTATTCGCGGATAGAGGTAGCACAAGTTGGAATGACTTGGGCATACTTCACTATTCGCGGATAGAGGTAGCACAAGTTGGAATGACTTGGGCATACGTCACTATTCGCGGATAGAGGTAGCACAAGTTGGAATGACTTGGGCATACGTCACTATTCGCGGATAGAGGTAGCACAAGTTGGAATGACTTGGGCATACGTCACTATTCGCGGATAGAGGTAGCACAAGTTGGAATGACTTGGGCATACGTCACTATTCGCGGATAGAGGTAGCACAAGTTTAGAGTTCTGACAATTCGGAGGTTGTCACCTAGTGTTATCCCGTTATAACGGAATTAATCTGAGGCGACCGGGAATAAAGCTTGATTGCTAAAGAGATAAGGGATATTTTACGAAAAGATGTTATCTTGGTTAAAAGATAACGGAAATTGCATGCCCAAGTGGAAGGTCCAAAGGTGATTGTAATTTCGCTCGTAGCGAATGAAGCCGCCCGCATGAGATGGAGAAAAGGAGCCGTACGGCTAGAGACCTGTTTTTTCCAGATTATTTAAAATCAGATTTGAACGGGCCATTGGCATTACATTGCCGCCCACTTCAGCCGAGAGAGAGAGAAGAGAGAGAGAATTCGAGATTTCTTCAACCCTTTTTGCTTCTATCGATTGGAATGGATCCGGAGGGCAATCCCATACCGAGGCAAGCAAGAAGGAACATCTCCGCGGCTGCGAGAAGGAGGAGAAAGGAGCTCGTTCGGACGGAGAGGAAGTATGACTTCCTTACGCCTCCATCGGAGCTTTACCCGGGGAGAAGGGAGCATAAATCAACGAACCCGCGATCGGTTGGGGTAAGCATTCTCATTTTGCTCAAATCCGATGATTTTGCTTGAATTTTGAATGATTTAGGGCTTGACCCGAATTTTAGGATTTTCCTAGGATTTTTGAATGATTTTGAGATGCATGAACAACCGATGAGGCTAAGAATATGCATGTGCAATTTTATTTGATGAAAAATATGAGAATGACTCACTTTTTTCTCGCAAAATGAAGTAAGAATGAAAATTGTCTAAATATGAGACGGAGTTCTTGCCTTGTGCTAGAACTAGGTCAAAATTCTGATTTTCAATGAGAAAACATGATTTTGGAAGATGAAAATGATTCATGCATGCCGTTTCTGAAAGAATAATGCTTATGTGCAAAGAATTGTGATTTTGTGCTTTAGGAAAGCAACGTGCTTAAAATGACGCGTTTCAAGTGATGAAATACACGTTTTTGATGCAAAAGATATGCTAGAAAAACTTTTATGAATGCTTTTCTTTTGAAAAATATGTGCAATTTTGAATATACGCATGCTTTTGAAATGATATGAAGGACTGACGCTTCTTTTTGATGTGCTTGGTGCTTGTCTACAGGAGAACAAGTCTAGAGGACCGTCGGAGATTGCAGTGAAGCTTTGGCAGAGGATGCCGGATTTTGAGAAAAATGGGGTAAATCCCAAGCACCGGTGAGGGCTACCTACCCGGATGCATTTGTAGAGGCCATCGCGGGGTGTTCACATCACCTCTAAGAGCAAGGGCTTGGTCCAGCCCTTCGAGTTCCGGTGGGACAAGACACATAGCTTTCACCCGAGCCGGGAGAGCCGACAAAGCTGACTCCGCCGATTTCACAGCCTATTACCGGCCTACAGCTCACCGGGAGGCCCGTGACTTGGAGAGACCATATTACGCCCGAGGAGTTCCGTGCTTTGGTAGGGTTTGAGCCGATTCCCAAGGGGGCCGGGATGGAGACGCGGAACGCCGAGGTGGCAGCTCGTACTTGCATGCGTAACTTTGCCGCTAATGATGTGATCGCTCAAAGCCACTCGGCTAGAGCATTCATATGGTTGATGCTATCGGGCCACTATCTTCGCCAATTCCGGGACGCTAGCCATGACTTGCCTCCTCGACTCTTCGGAGGATGTGGATGGGATAGGGACGGTCCTCTGGGGCGAGGCCGGATTGGCGGAGTTGTACTTCTCATTGGACATGTACGCCGGAACAAAGCCGCTTCCATGGATCGCTTCTCATTTGCCTCGAGGTAGTCTCCTTTTTTCTTTTCTTTTCTTTTCCCCGTCTTGAGACTTTTATAAGAGAGAGAATGACCTTTTGATGTTTTGAACATGCAGCCCGGTTTTGCGAGGTGATCGGGTTCTTCCTCGGGAACCAGCAGAGTGATGTCACCATCTTCCCCGCTATGGTTCGCCGGAGGGGAGATGCGAGAGATAAATTCACTGGGGAAGACCCGGATTACCTTCGATTACAAAATGGTGAGGCCAATCATCAACAGGATGGGCACGACGGAGTGGACTTCTACCCCCGGGGCAGTATCCGGAGATTTTGGCTGGGAGATGCTATCGAGGTGACGAGGCGCAGGAGGTGGCTCACTGGCCGACATGTGATGTCATCTATCCGGGGGGACCGCTCGAGGCAAAGATGGTCATGTTCCCCCACTAGATGCCATTACTCCTTCCGACCCTCCAAAGACGGATGCCGCAGCCTGTGGACCGCGGATGAGATTGAGAGGTACTGTGGAGGTATAGCCGCAGAGGAGTATTTTGACATGGGTACCCCTACGCCGTGTTTGTGGAGCAGCGCCCGAGGACGCCACGTAAGCTAGTGAAGCCGGCGGTCACTCGTGGATATGGGGAGGATGAGCCTATCGACCCGCCGATCCCTCCCGCGCATCCGTCCTATGTGATCCATGGAGTGCCGAGGAGGATGAGGATACCGTCCCCGATGCTAGGGAGCCCCAAGACACCTTGCCGCCCGATAGCACCGTAAGTATACTCTAGTGGTCTTATTCCCTTTTTAGCTTTCGATTTTCTCGCTTTTGCAATTTTCTCGAGATTTTCTCGAGATTTTTCTTCTTTTTCTCGTGTTCCACTCGCACTTACGATAGGCCGGTCGTGCGTAATAGGGCCGGAAGGACATGTGCCTGCCTCTTCGAGGAAGCCGGCTCGCGCTTCGAAGGCGGCAGCTGATGCACAGGAGCCTGGGCGCAAGAGACGGCAC
The DNA here is from genome assembly GCA_022495995.1 of Adenophora triphylla var. japonica. Lineage (NCBI taxonomy): Eukaryota > Viridiplantae > Streptophyta > Magnoliopsida > Asterales > Campanulaceae > Adenophora > Adenophora triphylla. The sequence continues at coordinate 30,356 of JAFEMH010006256.1, read as the reverse complement.
GTCTGGGGCACAAATGCCTACCTCATCGGCCTCTGAGTACTCTTCCAAAGGCCATGCCTCGGGCGGGGACCCAACGCCGACATTCCGGAGCCTGGCCGAGTACGGGCACGATAATGTCCATTTGTCCGACGTGAGCGACTGTGAGGACTTGATGAGGGAGGCTAGCATTTATGAGCCGAGTAGCGATGAGGAGGAAGAAGAATCTGAGGCCTAAGAGGTCTCTAGAATAGATTTGGAACGAAAACAAACAATGAACAATTTTTATGCACACTTTGTTTATTTTTTGCTTTATTTGGGCGCCGATGGGGCGAAAACATTGTATTTACATTTTAATTACTTTTCTAATTTATGCTTTTTCAATTTGCATATTATCTGAGCCTTGGGGCGATTTTTTTTTTTACTTGGAATTGGGGCTGAAACTGGGCCAAAATGATTTATAATGGTATATAAATGCTTGAATGGCTTCTGGATATGTTTTTGTACAGGTTTTGGTTGAAAAGTGGGGTGAAAACTCCCTTGGGCAGCAATCTTGGTTGCCGCAGAATTTTTCTCGCAGAGGGCTAATGTAGCCGTGCGGCATGGCCTTGAGGGCAAATGAAGCCGTGCGGCTCACAGCCTGTCTCGAACCGGTTATTTTCTCGAATAAAAGCAAGGCTTGGCCATTTCATTTCATTTTCACTCTAGACTTGTCCCAATTGTTCCTGCAGAGCATATTTTGGACCTAAAAGCACCATCATTGAACACTTTGCGATGGAGAAGCCCGTCAGATTGCAAAGGGGGAAGCGAGACCATTTTCTATCCGGTCTTCAATCTTGGGCGAGACATAACTTCCAAAATCACAAGGGACTGCTTGATTCTTCCTTCAAGATCAAATCTTTATGGCATTTGAGGGATCTCCCGCCCGATTGGGACCCGTTGAGAGCCGCAAAGAAAGTTCGGGACGTCCGGAGACATGTTTATCGCTTCTCTTACAACGAAATTGTCCCAACGCACGAAGACTTCAGAGCCTTGATTGGGGGTCCCGAGACCGAGGCTATATCTATTCCGCTGACGGAGACGTGCCTGACGGTAAAGCTTGCATCTTTTCTCGCAGATTCCTTTGGGAGAGGCCGAGAGGATGATGGTAGCCCCTGATAGGATTGACCTTTCTCGATATCCCGGCAAGTTTGGGTCTCCAGATATGGCCGCGACCACGGTGGCTATGGATGCTTTCATTCTCTCGCGTATTCTCTCGCTTTTGTTCACCGCCGAGTCCGTGGGGATCTCGTCATAGTGGCCTCTTGGACATGGTCGAGACTCGCAGGCTGGGAAGGATATTGTCCCGCCGGTTTTGGGAGAGACATTTCATGGGATCGACAGGATGGCTCTGGGAGACCGCTTTCATGAGGTCCGGGAGTCCGGCTATGTTGACTTTGTGGTCAGCAGGAGAGGCTCTGGCTTTGCCCGGGGCTTTGCCGACTCGCCCTCGGGTGATTTCTGAGAGGTGCGCCTAGGCAGCAGAACAGTGGTAGCCGGGAGCCGATGATGGCTAGGCTATCCACTTCGGACATCCGTTGGTGGATACCACATCGGAGGTTGCGCACTGTGAGGATATTTCAGGAGTCTTATGTCATGAGGGTTCCGTGATTCCGCCGGTCATCCTTCTACATACCCCGCTTAGTATCCAGCAGCTTGGGGCTTTACAGAGCCTTTGAGTGATTGGGAGGACATCCGGACCATGGAGGTGGTGTCATTGGACATGAGAGATCCTAGCCTTCTCTTTCTTCTCGAGGGCTCGGACATACACCGCTTTCCCACCTGTGGCTATCTTCAGGAGTGTGAAGAGCACCATCTTGACCACTGCCTACTGGACCGGTACGAGAGGGAGACGGGAGCGACTCAAAGTTATCTTGGAGGATAGACGTCGAGCTTTATTGGGAGCCGACCGTGACTCGAGTAGGACTCGAGGAGACCGAGGCTAAGGCGAGTTGCCATAACCAATCGTGTGACTTGGTCCGAGATATGGAGGCTCGGTACAAGAGGTTGTCCGAGGTCGCTCCTTCGACCGAGTCTCGAGGGAGGAGGTGCGGACTCGTGCTCGTATAGAGAGAGCGCTCATTGACACGGGGTTGGGTAGAGGCTCCAGGAGGATACCAGCAGGTCGGGATGAGGGATACCGACATTATTGAGAAGAAAAGGAAGAAGACTCGACGAGGCCGAGGAAAAGGGAAGAAGACCGAAGAAGACTCGCCGAATGACGACCGACAAGTCTTTTCTCAAGATCCTCTTATTGCCATTTGCAAACACATTAGTTTATTTAGGCATTTTATTGTATTTTAGATCTTTTAGCAGTTTAGCAGAGTTAAGAGGTAGACCGTGCTTGAACTCATCAAGAAGTTTTTAACTTGTAATGAACAAGGCATATTATCTTAAAAATTAATCAAGACACATTTCATGGAAATTCAAATGTCTTTATTGATTGGGACCCGTTTTATGAAAACCGAAATACCCTTTATTATTTAGGACGCACTTCATGGAAGCTTGATTGTCCTTTTTATTGTTTAGACCGAACCATATATGGCCGCCTACGTTCCCTTTTACAAGAAAGGCTAAGGGGCTCAGTCTACGTAGTTCATTCTCGTGAACCAATTTTTTTATGTGCACTGCTTTTTTTGCCTAGACCGCCCTTTTTGGGGTTTTCACTTAGCCGGGCATTACTCTTTTTGCACTAAGATTTTTTTCTTTTTTTTTTTTTTTTATATATGTGCAACCCCGTCTTTGCCTAGACCGCCCTTTTTGGGGTTTTCACTTAGCCGGGCATTACTCTTTTTGCACTAAGATTTTTTCTTTTTTTTTTTTTTTTTTTTTATTAGACATAGTATTTTCGGAGTTTATCACCGTTGACCGGGTGGACAAAGGGATTGCCATCCAAGTCTCGCAAGCTTCATTGCTCCTCCCGACGCATCTTCTCGCACCACATAAGGGCCGATCCAGACGGGTTCCCATTTTCCTGTGGGGTTGTCTCTCGGTAGGGGGCTTTACTTTCAAAGACTAAGTCGCCCTCTTTGATGTCTCCGGCCTTGACCTTTTATCAAACGCCCGCCATTCGCCCGGTAGGCTCGGGTGTGTTCCATGGCTTTTAGCCTTCTCTCGTCAAGGTGGCTAACTCATTATGCCGCCGCGCAACCATTCCACTTCATTGACACCAAGTTTTCCAGAGGACCCTTAATGACGGGATTTCCAACTCCACCGGTAACACCGCTTCCATCCCGTAAGTTAGGGCAAAAGGAGTTTCTCCCCGTGGCCGTTTCCGACAGACGTTCAGAGCCCTGCAGTGCTAGGTGCAGCTTTTCGGGCCAATCACGACCACGGTGGCCATCTTCCTGATGATCCGCCGAGTGTCTTATTAGCAGCCTTCCACACCCATTGGTCTCGAGGTCCAGACGGGGACGACTTGTGGCGAGTAACTCGAATTCTCGACAGTTAGCCTATCGCAGCCTTCCTTCGAAGTGTGACCCATTATCGTAAATGATCTCGCTGGGCACCCCATATCTCGCACATTATGTTTTCTTTGATGAACCGGGCCACTTTTCTCGAAGTGAGGACCTTGTAGGACTTGGCTTCTACCCACTTTGTGAAGTAGTCGATGGCTACCAACACGAACTCATGCCCATTGCTTCCCGCCGGGCTATTTTTCCTATCACGTCAATGCCCCAAGTTGCAAACGGCCAAGGAGTCGTCATGCAAGACATGTGTCATGAGGTGGGAGATGGTTGAGGTTGGCAAACCGCCGGCACTTGTCGCAGTTCTGGACGTGCCGAACGCACCGTTTCCTATGGAGATCCAAGAGTAACCCATTCCGAGGATCACTTGCATCGTGGCTCGGCATTCATGTGAGGACCGCAGGGACCATCAAGGACTTCTGGCCATCAACTCTCTCGGCTCTTTCTTGAGTGACACATAAGAGGAGTGGTCCTTGATACCGCTTCTTATACAAAGTTGCCTCCTAGAATGACATAATGGGAAGCCAACCTTTTCGTGGCTCGCAAGCTTTTGGCTCGACACCTTCTTTTGGTCTACCTTCTTCGTCTCGAAAGCCGACTCTCCGTCTTTGAGGAATTGGTAACTGATTGTACCAAGGTTCCTTTATGGGCTCGGGTCCTGTGTCCACTTCACAAATGTAAGGCCGGGGCTTCTCTTCTACCCACTCAAGGGCTTTATGGCTTTTCCCTGGGGATCTCTACCAATGAGGCTAGAGTAGCTAGGGCATCTCGCGAACTGTTCTTTTCCCTCGGCAAGTAGTGGAAAGTCACTTCTCGAACCGTCCACCAACTCCTCCATACGGGCATGATACCGTTGTAGATTAGTGGTCTACAGCCTTCCACTTGTTGGAGACTTGGTTGATGATCGTGGCCGAGTCTCCGTAAACTTCGAGCTCCTTGACATTTCTTTTCTAAGGCAGCCTCCAAACCAAAGCAATGCAGTGCTTCATACTCGGCGACATTGTTCGTGGCAGAAAGTTCAACTTGAGGGCTATGGGGTATGTTCATCTTTCGGATCGACCAATAGCATTCCTACACCATTTCCTCTTTGTTAGCGGCTCCGTCAAAGAACAATTGCCATCTATTTTCGTGCTCAACCGCAAAGATCCCTTCATCCGGAAATTGGGGCTCGTGCCCTCTCGTCTTCATTATCGGGGAAGTTTGCTAGATGGTCCGACAATGCTTGACCCGATGGCCTTTCTCGGTCACATAATTGATGTCGTATTCTCGCCAAGAAGAAAGACCACTTCGCTAGACGCATCGAGAGGGAAGGCTTGTCAAAGATGTACTTGATGGGGTCTATTTTCGAGACCAAGTTCACAGGCGGGCTTCGCATATAATGCTTTAATTTGCCGACTACCTGCACTCGCTCCCGCACAAGTCTTTTCACATGCCGAGTAATTGAGCTCACTCCCCGTAGCTTCCTACCGACAAAGTAAATGGCATTTTCTACCCGAGAGTCTTTCTTTTCCCGAGCAAGCATAGCCCCAACCGCCGTGTTCAGGATAAAGGAGATAGAGCGTAAGAGGCTTCGTCTATGTGGGGGCATAGTACCGGGGATGTACTAAGTATGCCTTGATCCGGTCAAAGGCATCCCGGCATTCTTCGGTCCATTCTCGTGTCCACATTCTTCTTCATGAGCTTGAAGATGGGCTCGCACATAGTGGTCAACCGATTGACGAAACGGCCGATGTACCGCAATTTACCCATGAAGCTCTCGACTCGTCCTGGTTTCGAGGTGGCCTCATATCCATGATGGCTTGATCTTTCTGGGGTCAACTTCTATACCTCGCTCCGTGACCATATACCCAAGCACTTTTCCCCTTGTCACTCCGAAGGTGCATTTGGCAGTGGTTTAGTCTCATGGAATGCCGTCTCACCTCTCAAAGAATTTTCGTAGGTCAACAAAGTGTCGCCCACCTTCTCCTTGGAGCGGATTATCATGTCATCTACGTAGACCTCAATCTCCTTGTGGATCATGTCATGAAAAAGCGCGGTCGCCGCCCTTTCGTAAGTAGCCCCGGCATTCTTGAGCCCGAATGGCATTACCGTATAACAAGAGGTTCCCCACGGTGTGGTGAAGGCCAGTCTTTTCTGGTCTTCCTCGGCCATCTTGATCCGGTTGTAGCCTCGCAAAACCATCAACGAAGGATTTGACTTCGTAGCTGGCAAGTGGAGTCCACCAGATGTCTATGTTTGCGTAGGGTAGTCGTCTTTGGGCCGGCCTTGTTCGTATCTCGGAAATCCACACAAAGAATCAAGACCTTCCCATCGGCCTTGGTTACTGGCCACGATGTTGGACAACCATGTCGGGTATTCAATAACTCGATGAACCCTACCCGCAAGAGCTTCTCAATTTCTTCTTTGACCTCGTAGAGACCATTCCGGCTTGATCTTTCTCGCTCGTTTTATCGGCTTAGCATCTCGGTGCTAGAGGGATTCTCGTGCTCTACTATCGAACCTGTCTAGCCCCTAAGCATATCCTTGTATGACCATGCAAACACGTCGACGTATTCTCCGAGCAGCCTCGATCAATCTGTCCCTTTCAACCCCCCGGAAGAAGCTTCCAATCTGTGTCTCTTTAGGTTCCTCAATAGTACCCAAGTTCACACTTATCAAAACCTCCTCAGCTTGGGCCCGGTTTTCCTCTTTTTCGAAACCTCGCTTAAAGATTTCTTTAATGTATTGTTCGTTTAGTGTGTTTGCATCTTGTTCAAATGATTCATTATTAACTCGTTGTTAAGTTTTGAGTTAATTTATCATTTGTTAAGTTGGCAATAAGAGGATAATCGTAAAGATTTGTCATTTCATTCAAGATAAGGGGAAAGATGACATCGATTACATTTTCATAATCCTCAGCGTGAGGCCTTCTGATGACTCTCGAGGATTGGAATTCGAAGATTCCCGACTCAACCGAAAAGACAACACCGACTGGACCCTACGCTACTTATTGACTCGAGGGGGACTTGACAAGGTTTGGACAGGGATCTCACTCCTTCTTGCCGTTGCCCTGGGAGTAGCAGCCTTGTCGGCGTGCTTCGTAAAGTTGGAGACTTCGAACCGATCAAAAGCTTGCCGGAAATCATTGATGTGCCGGTAGATCGTGGAAAGATGGTGAGGGGAACTAAAGTAACTTGTTGCAATCTTTCGCCTAGCTCTTCCGTAGCGACCGGACTCATTGACCGAAGGATCTCGGCTCATCTTATCAATGCACCGCCGATAACTTATTTTCTCTTTACTAATCTTGGACACCACGACCTTACTGTAGCCAACAGAGGGTTGGCTTGGATAATGCCGATGAAGTCTTCTTCGTAGGGGATCTTAATTCTTCCTTGACCGGCTATGTATTCAATAGGCTTTCGTGTTCTCGCTTCTAGATTTGCTAGCTTCTCATTGAACTTCACGATGGCCACAAATTCAGCACTTTCGCTTCAAGAGGATCACTATACATGGGGATATCAGCCGGATCGTGCTTGGGGTGACGGGTTCCTTGACAGTTCCTTGGCATAACCGACATAGTAGTCGAACTTGCCCGAAGGCTCTCCTAAAGTTCCTACGCTCTTGTCCCCGCCTTCATATCTTTCCTTAAGCTTCGCCGTGTGGACTTTCTCTTCTTCTTCTTCCTTGAAGGAGCATCCTCATTGATCCATTCTTGATACTCATACTCTAAGCGCTTCACAATCACATACATCATACCGTATGTGAGGCTTGGGTTGAACTGGGATAGCCCCTCCAACCGCTTGGTCATTACCGTTGTGGATTACCATGTTGGCCATTTTGACACCGAAAAGCCGACAAAACCGAGGATTCTCGCGAACCTGTCCGAGGATTCTCGCGCTAACAAGTCGCCGACCCGGTGTTCTCACCCACTTCTTTCTCGCCGCGGAAAGGGATAGGAAAGGTTTAGACTCGGGGTAGGTGTTTAGCCGAAGGCTCGTGCAATATGCAAATTAGAATCTTCAAGTTTACTTAAAATGTTGTCTTTTATTAATATCTATTTGGTTGGAAAAGGGGTTCTCGCCCTTCTTTTTCACAACTACTCTAGATCCCGGATCGCCGGGTTCCGTCACTACGTCTATAAGCCCCTCGTATTCCACCCGTATTTCGACCTCCCAGGTGGACAGCCTCGGCGAGGGTCCTATAGGGCACGCGGATCCCACCGACCGAGAGTAAAGAACGCTCCTATCGGGTCTAGCGGGTCATAGGACCTTTCAACGCACGAGCGATGCGGATTATAGTCAAGGCAATACCGGGAAAGTCTCGTCTCTCGCCTTGACGGATCTTTGACAGAGTTTCGCTTGAGCGAATGACGGTTTTTGACTTTCGGTAATGTCCGAGAATATAATAGGCATGGGTCGGGCGGCAAAAGCCGGATGACACAAAGGTCACATTGAACTTCGTTGCATACGCAGCGCGTGAGTCGGAATCGAAGTCAATGCCTGGCCAAGATCTTGCCAATTTTTCCTTGTCGGAATTTTGGCGTAGCTTCGCTTGAGCGAAAGATCTTTTGATTTTTGGCAAAGACTCCTGGTCTTGACTCTTACGCATTCCGTGTGGGTCAAGGTCAATAGTCAATGCCTGAGTCAAGATCCCACCGATTTTTTTCCTTGTCGGAATTTCTCGCGTAATTTCGCTTGAGCGAAAATCTTGGCTTCCGTTATGAGCTAAGGCTTGACCTTTACGTGGGTATGCAACCGGGCTATATGACACGGACTAGACCAAAAACCAACCAAAAGTCACGGTTTTTTGAAACGTGTGACACGGACCGTGCATTGGTCGACACCGGCCGCCACGGGGAGGTTGGGATGATTCCGTGCGCGCCCGGGAGCATCGTAAGGCCGTCCGTGATCGAAGCACTGGAACCACCCTCGGGTTTGAAGGACGTGCGTGCAAAAGTGTACAGGATATATCAAAGTGCGCGTAGTGTGCGGTCTCCTAAAAATGTTCCTTTTTGAGTTAAAATAGAGATTTTCATAAATGTGTTTTAAAGGAATGATTTTCGGGACGGGGGAAAATGCAACACATAAGCACGTAAATTTTCTGGGAGCCCCGCCGCCGTGGAGCCGAGTAGCCCCAAGCCGCTAGGACTTGCCGTATTAACCCTGATTTTTCCCGGTGGAATTGCCACTGAGGTCGTATGGTCATAATCCTATGAGGATTAGCCGTACGACTGCATGGATCAATTTTCCAGGTTCCACTCCTTTGCGATATATTTTATGCTCAAAGTAAGAACGAAGATCCAAGATGCAAATGATGCAATGCAAGGTAAAGAAAGCAAGCACGATTAATGAAATCGACGACGGAGTCTAACCCGCTCAAAGGGAAAAGCTTTCTTATTTTTTTTCAAAATTTTTCGAAAAGTGGATACCGGTACGTGGGATTGTTAAACCACCGGGTTATCCCAAGCCCCGGTTAGGGAGCGATACAGGAAGGTTAAGTGGGGTCCACCTATATACCAAGTATCGATTTTTGTTTTTGAAAATAAAGCTTTTCTCCTTTGGGTTTCCCAAATGAGTCGCCAAACTCGTGAATGTGTGCCCCAAATTTTTGTTTGTTGGAATTCACGCGAGTTTGAAGACATCCGAGTTATTTGAAAAACGGAGTCGCCACGCCATTTTGATTACCTCAAAACTTTGAAAAAAAGGTTTTATGGGTTCGGAGGTTAAGTTACCCCTCGGGAAGAACGTTTGGCGTTCACCCAAAGTGCCTTGCCGGAGCAAGTCTCCCAAGATTTCATTAATCGTGATTGCTTGCGTGCTTTCTTTGTGTCCATGTGTTTGAGAGTAAGGGGGAATGTCCCAAGTTGTCTTCCGGACGTACAAACCATTTGTTGGTTGTCGCTCGGGATTCCTTGGAATTTATGTATTTGGGATTATGATCCCGTCCTCATCTTATGACTTATGATCATCGCATTTTAACCTCGGGACCCTCGGGACTTGCGTGATCGAGAGAATGACTCTCTTTTGGTCAAAGATGAGGTTCTTTAGGAAGGAATGTCCTTAGCCCATCAATCCTACGCTTTAAGACGGTCGAGCTCGTATAGAGGCTTCATACTCATTCTTAAGCGATAATCGGAGATATAAGGTTCAAGGTTATCCTTTTCCTAAAGAAATCATGAACCTTTAATGGAAGGAACGATGCAAAGATGAGAACTTTTACACCGGTCCGTTCCAAGGTTGGGGGAAAGGGGAAATGCATGATGAAAAATGACTCTTTAATGAAAAGATGACATTTTGGTTTTAGCAAATGATGCTTTTTGATTTAAAGAAAGGATCTTTATTGCAAATGATGCGTAAAGATAGGATTTTTATGCAAATGATGCATTAGAAAAGGTTTTTGAATGCAAATGATGCATTTTTATTGGAAAAGACTGGATCTTTATGTACAAAGGACGTATAAAGATGATTTTTTTATTTGAAAATAGGGGTTTTAGGTGCAAAGGATGCACCTTTATGAAAAAGACTACATTTTTATGACAAATGAGGTCTTAATGCATGCAAAGGGGAAGGGGGTGATAAAGATGTGTTCTTTATGAATAAATGCCAAGTCCCAAGCAAGATATATGAATGCAATGAGCAAGTATATCAATTAAAATGCAAGGTTAGGGCGTGCGAGGTTACCAATCGTTTCCTTCGCTTCTTCGGACGGAGCTAGGAGGAGAGGTTCGTCTTGGGTCTTCAAGGAGGAGGGAGATGGCTTTTTGAGCTTCTTCTTCGCCTTCTTGAGCCTTCAAGGGTGTTCTTCACGTCTTGATTATATTGCTATGGAGTGTGTGTGTTTTTGTTGTTGTTAATTGTGTGTTGAAATGGGTAGAGGAGGGCTCTATTTATAGGCAGTCTGGATAAGGCTAATGAAGCCGTGCGGCATGAGGCAGCGAGCTAATGCAGCCGTGCGGGCTTATCCATTGTGACTCAGCATTCTAGAACCATGCAAGGTGGCATTATTCTAGAACCTTCCCTCCTAATTAAAAAAACGTGTTTCTTAATTAGGAAGGATTCCCTTCAGCCTTTATTTAATTAAAAACAGTTCCGGAATGTTTCCGGAACGCTGGGAAGGTCTGGGGAGTTACCGGAAAACTTACCGAAATTGCCGGGAAATTTAACCGGGAGGCATGAGCCAGATTTGGGTACTTACAACTGCGTATTGAAATGTATTGAAATAGTAATGGAAGGAAGCCTTACCAATGTTGGTTCGTGTCTGTCTTCTGCTGGGGAATAGTGTTTGAGGATGGAATAGTGTTCCGGCATGGACCGGGATTGCTTCGGGAGGGGTCGGTTGTCTGCGGACAGAGTTTCGGCGTGTGTTGAGATTGTAGGCTGTGTTCGGGCAGAGTTTCGGCGTGCGTTGGGATCGCAGGGATCACTCGGGCAGAGGTTCGGCGTGCGTTGGGTTGGCAGGAGTCACTCGGGCAGAGTTTCGGTGTGGTTTGGGATCGTCGGTTTGACTCGGAAAGAGCCGCGACGCCTCGGGAAAGACCAGGCAAGGCCTCGGAGTACCACGAGGGGCCTCAGAGTACCTCGAGAGTGCCTCGGGGCAGCGCGGGAGCGTCGCGGGAGCGCTCGGGGAGGCTTCAGAGCACCACGAGGGGGCTCGAAAGGCCTCGAAAGGATCCGAACGGGCCGGAAGTGCCTCGAGAGGACTCTAGAGGGGAGCCAAGGCTAAGGGAGGAAGAGAGAAGAGGGAGGTGTGTCAAAATGAGGAGGGAGCCCTCTATTTATAGTGCCAGATTTGGTGCAAGAAGGTCCGTACGGACCTCCCTGGTTATCCAAAATTTTGGTTTTCCTCGATTTGAGGGAATATGTGATGATGGTGAATATTCTGGAATTATGATGTCCCCTATGCAATAAGGTCCGTACGGACCATCTTGACATGCAAAGAGGTCCGTACGGACCAACTATGCATGAGGGTAATCATTTTCCCCGGGATTTGAGGGAATATTGTGGACTTTAAGAGGATTCAGTAATTATTAAAGCAAAGAGGTCCGTACGGACCACTTTTGCTTTTTCAATTTCCTGAAAATTCCCAAAAGGTCCTTTTGTCCCTTTTTATCCCAGAAAGGCCCCTCCCTTGGTTTGGTTGAGGGTTTTGAGAGGGTTTTGAGTGTCATAGGTCTTCGAGACTGTGTTTGTGAGTCTGCGGTGTTTCCTGTGTGTTCGGAAGAAGGTGATCCAGATTGGGGTACTTACAGCGACGTAATTTTGGGTTTTGATGTTTTAATTTATTTTTTTTCCTTTTTAGACTAGGTTTGGAGGGGTAGTATAAATAATTTTCATATTTTATTGTTTGAGATCATCTGGGGAGACGGCTGGGAACAAGAAATTTTCTTAGAACAATTCCAAGTGTTAATTATTTTCATGGAGGGCTAAACTCTATACTTTGGATTAAGGTTCTTTGAACCATTCTTTTTATGAATTGAAGTTTGTTTTCTCTTCCCCATTATTTCCCTATTTCATAGTTTTACTTGTATTGCTTGATTATTATTGATTACTAGGGTTTAGAAACTTGATCAATTTCTTAATTCTTGTGATTAATTACTGCTAGAATTCCCTCCTACTATGTCGGATTAGGGTTTTCATTGTAGCAATTTCATAAACTTGTATGTGTCATCCTGATTTGTGAATTGGGTAAAACTAGATAATTATCTAAGTGAAAGTATATTAGTAATTATTCCCAATCTTAGTTTCTTAAATCGAAATCAATTGCTTAATCGAATTTTGACCGTGTCGGCTTAGTTTGTTTATCAATTAGGGTTTTTAGTTGAGCGTGTCGCCGCTATTAACTATTATCAAAGAAAGAAACAGAGATTGAAATATATCTCGTGATTGGGTGAATAGGGGAATAAAGGAAGGGATTTAACCAATGATATTCAGAACTAGAATGGGGATAGAACTATGATCCAAGGTTCTATTTAAATTATTGTCAACAACTTTATTATTTTCTTGCTTTAGTTTAATTACAATCAAATCAATCAAACCCCCCAAACTGGTCTGTGACTATTACATAAACAAATAACCGTTCTTCAGTGGATCGACTCTGGACTTTCCCTTGCTGCAGTTTTGTAGCCGAGTCTTGTCTTGGTATTTAATTTGTAGGCGTGCGACTTTAGCCTACCAAATTTTGGCGACGTTGCCGGGGAACGGTGTTATTTGTTTGTGTTCTTATTTAATTTTTCTCTTTTTATTTTAATTGTTTGTTTTGCATTATCCTTGTCCCTTCGTGGTGTGGATCATTGTATGGTCCATACCCGTTCTACTAATAATTTTTTTGAGCTTTGTGAACCAGAAATTGAAAGAATTTTCAGGAACAGGAGGAAAGCTTTATTAGTGGATAAGATGGCGAGACCAGAAGGTGATGTAATTCCTGAAGTGGAAAATAATGTGAATGGAGGAGGTAGAGGAAAAAATAGAGAGGATGTAGTATCCCCATTGACATTAAGGTAGAGAGTAGCTCCCAATTGGGGAGAGCAACCACAAGCAGTCTTATTTCCAAATTTGCCTGCTGGGGTTACATTTGAGTTGAAGCCTGGGCTACTTAATCAATTGCCCCACTTCAACGGTTTGCCGGGGTAGAACCCGAATCAGCACATCTCTCAGTATGTGCAGATATGTCAGAGCATGAAAATGGCAGCCTTACCTCTCGAACAGCTTTTATTGAGAGCATTTTCTTTCACCCTGAAAGACAATGCTAATACATAGTATTACCACTTGCCGGCCAACAGTATCACTTCTTTGCAAAAGATGAAGGAGGTGTTTCTTGAAGAATTTTTCCCACCTGACCAGATAAATATTATGAAGCGGGATATCAGCAACATGGAGCAGAAGGCAGATGAGACCTTATATGAGTACTATACTCGCTTCCATACTCTCTGCAGGAGCTGCCCTTATCATGGGTATACTGATGACCAGCTGATAGTCTACTTCTACGGGGAATTACTTATGCAGGATAAGAGGATGATAGATTCTTGTTGCGGGGGCTGTATTCTGAATAAGACGGCTGAGGAAGCCCAGAAATTGCTAGAGGAGCTAGCAAGGAGTACCCGAACACTGGGAGGAGATCCAAAGGTGTCGATGTGTTAGTGCTATGGGCACAAGCAGTGGGGAGAATGAGAAGCTTGAGTCCGAGGTCAAGGAGTTGAAATGTATGATGAAGCAGTTACTGTTGAGTTGGACAGAAGGTCAGGAGAATGTGAATTCAGTTGGGTTCCCACAGCAGCAGCAGAGACAGTATAACTATGGGGGTAATCAACCCAATTCTAGATGGGGACAATCACCACAACAGCAGCAGCAGTAGCAGCAGTCTACAGATGACATGTTCCGTACACTGTCTCAGAGTATGACTACCTTTTCAAGCGGTATGCAGCAGTATCAACAGAATACCGATGCTAGCATTAGTAATCTGGAGAGCCAAATGGGCCAAATTGCAGAGGCAGTGGTAAGAATGGAAGCTAGAGAGGCAGAAAAATCACCACCTCAGACTGAGCAACTTCCGAAGCATAATTTTAGTGATGTTTATGTGAGGAGAAAGAAGAAAGTTGAGGGGCAAATGGTTCCTATAGAGTCTGAATTAAATGTTAAGAAGAGAGTGGAACCGGAGCTAGTGGTGGAAGAGAAGGTAGAGAAGACCCCTGAAGAGAAATATGTTCCACCACTGTTGCGTGTCTATGAGCCGGAAGTTCCTTTTCCAATGGCATTGAGCAGAGATACATCACAAGAGTCGTAGAAGAGCATGTTTGATACCTTCAAGAATATTGAAGTAAATATTCCTCTCTTGGATCTTCTCAAAACAGTTCCTAGATATGCCAAATTCTTGAAGGAACTGTGTACTACCAAGAGGAATAATAAGCTGAAGGCCATGAAGAAAGTGAAGGTGATTGAGCATGTGAGCGCAGTTTATCAAAAAAAGATGCCCAAAAAGTGTAGTGATCCGGGCATGTTCGTGGTTCCGATATTGTTGGGGGGTAGCTCGGTGCAGAAGGCTATGCTCGATTTGGGAGCTTCAATCAATGTAATGCCATATACATTGTTTGAAGAACTTAAGTTGGGTGAATTGGAGGATACTAGAGTTGGGATTCAGTTGGCAGATAAGTCCAACGCATACCCGAAGGGGGTGGTGAGAGATGTAGAAGTGAAGGTTGGTGATCTATTGTTCCCAACAGATTTCTTCATTTTAGAGATGGAGACTGATTTTAAGGCTCCAATTCTATTGGGGAGACCGTTTATGTCTACTTCAGAGACAAAACTTGATGTTAAGAAGGGCTCTCTAACCATGGAGTTTGATGGGGAGGTGGTGAAATTTAATATTTTCGATGCAATGAATCTTCCCAAGTATGTGCATAAAGTTTGTGCCATGGACTTGAGGGAGCCGATTATCAAGGAGGAGGCCAAGATAGATGAGGTGAAGTTTTCTAAAATGAAGCCGGAGGAGGCAAAGAAAGGTGGACCACCGAGGAAGAAAGAAGGGAAGCAAAAGAAGAAGGAGAAGCTGAAATGGTCTCCAACAGGGAGGCATGTCCTTGATCTGAATCATCTTCTAGAGGTAACTCGTGAAGATTATTTTCATTCCCCTTACATTGATGAGTATGGGCCTCCCATCCCCTTACTTGATGATTCCTTGGTGCCCTTTTTCCCCATGTTTTATTGTCCCGTATTTATGGTTTAGTGTCATTGAAGACAATGTCTAGTTTAAGCGTGGGGAGAAGGATGATTGTATCATTGTATATACGTTATTTATTTCTTTAAAAAAAAAAGAGAGAGAGAGAGAGAGAGAGAGAAAAGAAAAGAGAGGCTAGGTGAAAATCGGAAACGGCACCTAGGCAAAAGGTGAGGAAGTAAATATATATATATATATATATATATATATATATATATATATATATATATATAAAAGAAAAGAGAGGCTAGGTGAAAACCGGAAACGGCACCTAGGCAAAATTAGGTGAGGAAGTGAAATGTATTCGATCTTTTATATCACCGGAGTTGAAGACATAAGGGAGGTTTGGAGTATCGGGTAGGACCATTATTGGAGTAGGAGGTTTGGATAGTGGTGCCTAGGATTTAGAAATCCTCGTTCACTGTTGGAGTTATAAGGGGTGTTGGTGCTTTTCACGAGGTAAATCTTTGTGTGGGATCGCAACCCTAGCATAGATTTCTTTTTATGAGGGTGTATGTAGTGTGAGCCAAGCGTGGGGGAAACATAGGACATATTTAGTTCCCCTTTGCTTTTGTGTGTGGATCTTAGCTTGGATACCGTTTACTATGTGAGTTGGTATCAAGCTAAGGTCATGATTTTCATTGTTTATACTTTGGTGTTATAAGGAGACGGAGTTTCTATACTCCGATGGTTACTTTTATTTTGTTTGACTTGTGTTGGCGGATTAGAGGAAAATAGGAGTCATTTACCTCCCATGCATCTGTTTTTAGACCGGTGTTAGATTGGAGTTTAAGATATTACTCAGGGACGAGTAATGGTCTAAGCGTGGGGGTATTTGATGTGGCGTATTTTATACTATCTAATTCCTATATTTTCCGTGCTTATTATGTTCAATCTTGATGTATTTAGATAGGTTTGATGTAATATTGAGAGTATTTTGTATTGTGAGGATTTTGAGAGATTTTACCTTGTAATTGTATTTGGTTCTCGAAGAGCTCAAAAACATCATCTTCAACATCAATGGAAGCCAACAAAATCGAGTCTATTGTCAAGGATAGTTGGAATCATTTCGAGGATCAAATCGAGCCAAGGAATCAAGAGAAAGCTGAAGAAACAGAGAAGAGAATTCAGGGGACGAGTCGTCTTCGCCATAGCCAAGTATTCCCCATGCCATGGACGACTGAATCAGAGGCAGAGAGTTTGGGCACGAGTCGTCCCGGAGAAGACGAGTCGTGCCTCAGCGGCTTTAGTGAATGGCCCAGCAAGCGACATAATTTTGGGTTTTTATGTTTTAATTTATTTTGTTTCCTTTTTAGACTAGGTTTGGAGGGGTAGTATAAATACTTTTCATATTTTATTATTTGAGATCATCTGGGGAGACAGCTGGGAACAAGAAATTTTCCTAGAACAATTCCAAGTGTTAATTATTTTCATGGAGGGCTAAACTCTATACTTTTGATTAAGGTTCTTTGAACCATTCTTTTTATGAATTGAGGTTTGTTTTCTCTTCCCCATTATTTCCCTATTTCATAGTTTTACTTGTATTGCTTGATTATTATTGATTACTAGGGTTTAGAAACTTGATCAATTTCTTAATTCTTGTAATTAATTACTGCTAGAATTCCCTCCTACCGTGTCAGATTAGGGTTTTCATTGTAGCAATTTCATAAACTTGTATGTGTCATCCTGATTTGTGAATTGGGTAAAATTAGATAATTATCTAAGTGAAAGTATATTAGTAATTATTCACAATCTTAGTTTCTTAAACCGAAATCAATTGCTTAATCGAATTTTGACCGTGTCGGCTTAATTTGTTTATCAATTAGGGTTTTTAGTTGAGCGTGTCGCCTCTATTAACTATTATCAAAGAAAGAAACAGAGATTGAAATATATCTCGTGATTGGGTGAATAGGGGAATAAAGGAAGGGATTTAACCAATGATATTCAGAATTAGAATGGGGATAGAACTATGATCCAAGGTTCTCTTTAAATTATTGTCAACAACTTTATTATTTACTTGCTTTAGTTTAATTACAATCAAATCAATCAAACCCCCCAAACTGATCTGTGACTATTACATAAACAAATAACCGTTCTTCAGTGGATCGACCCTGGACTTGCCCTTGCTGCAGTTTTGTAGCCGAGTCTTGTCTTGATATTTAATTTGTTGGCATGCGACTTTAGCCTACCTGGTGTATCCCAAGACCCAAGACAAGATGAAGCTGCGGCAAACCTGGGAGGAGGGCCATGTAAGTCGCACGACAAAACTGGAAGAGGGGCACGACTCGTGATACCTAGCACGAGTCGTGCTGAATTGCTGTACGAGTGAATTTGGTATCACGATTCGTTCCACGATTGACTAGGCGGGGAACGAGTCGTGCAGGCGAGAACGACTCGTGATGGAAGCGGGTTTCAGAGATTACGTATGATTTTAATTCCTGTTCTAACGTTATTTTGTTTCCTATTTTGAAGTGTTTTAATTAGGATTCTTTTCTTTTCCTTTTCCAAGTAGTTTAGGGTTTTGTTTAGAGTATAAATACTCCTTTCATTGTTTGTTTGGGATACATTTTTGAATTATTGAATTATTGAGTTTTTGATTGCTTTGCAATTGTGGCTTTTTCCCTTTGGGTCTTAATTGACTTACAGAAGATTCTCGCAAGAGATTCTTGTTGGAATTCCTTGTGAAGGTTCTCATCTTTTTGGTGTTTACCTCTTCAAACCCTAATTCAATTGTTGATTCAATTCGAATTGGGTCAAATAGTTGTTGATTCAATTATTTGCCTATCCGTTTTTATTATTCCGCTGCAACCTGTTTACATCAGTTGGTATCAGACGAAGGACGATCCAAGGAACAAGATGGCCAACAACGAAGGAAACAACAACACCCAAGATATCCTAGCACAACTAGCCAACAGCTTGGTAACGATGCAGACACAGATACAAGAAGATCGACGCAGATCTGAGGTGGAAGCTGCTACTCGTCATACGGAACTTTTGGAGGCTTTGCGAGGTTTAAACATGGGTGGTGGTGGCAACCGTGGCAATCCAGGCAGTGATCGGGCTGAGTTCATCCACAACAACCGCGGTGGTGGTGGAGAGGCCATTGGTTTGAATCCGGTAGAACAACGACCAAAGATAGGGGCAGATATTCCTACTTTTAATGGTAAGTTATCTATCAAAGAATTTTTAGATTGGATTAATGAAGTTGATAAATTTTTCAATTTAATGCAAGTTGAGAATGTTAGGAAAGTTCCTTATGTTGCATATAAATTGAGGGGTGGTGCTGCTGCATGGTGGGATCAACTTTGTAAGAAAAGGTTACGTGATAGGTTGCCTCAAATTCGTACTTGGGATGAGATGAAAGAGGCATTAAAAGATAGATTTTTACCTATTGATTATGTGCAAAACTTATTTTCTAAATTTCAGAATTGCACACAAGGTAATCGTAACATTAAAGAATATGTGCATGATTTTTATGCTCAATCGGCTCGTAACGACTTGAGTGAATCTGAGTCTCAAGAAATCTCTAGGTTTGTTGATGGTCTTCGGGTTGATATTAAGAACAAGGTGGAGTTATTTACCAATTACTCTTTGAATGATGCTATTTCAAGGGCGGAAAAGGTTGAGAAACAATTGATTTCGGCTTCTCTTCCTCACACTACATTCAAGAAGGTGGGTAATTTATCTTTTTCTAGTAGCCTTATTCAATCTACAGTTTCTCCATCCCAAGTTGCGCAGCATACAACACAAGCTTCGGGTTCTAAGGCGGTCGAGGTAGAAACAATGCCTGCTCCTGTTGTTCAAGCTGCCAAGCCTGCGAATCCCTATGCTAAGTCATTTGGGAACAAATGCTTTAGATGTCTACAGCCGGGTCATACCTCAGCTAGATGTCCTAACAAACAAGTGGCTAATGTGGTAACAAATGTTGATAATGATGACGATGTATTCTTAGAATACACTCATGACCCCAATGTTGATGAGGATGAAGATGACACTCATGAGTCTCTCGCTGTTCGCCGGCTATTGTTTTCAGCCCCTACTACTATTGAGAGGCACAATATCTTTCGTACCAAGGGGACCGTCAATGGGGTGAGGGCTAATATTATCATTGATAGTGGAAGTAGTGAAAACTTGGTGGCAAGGGGATTGGTTAATACTCTCAAGCTTGAAGTGAAGAAACATCCGACCCCTTATGTTATTGGGTGGATCAATTCAAATGGCACTCTAAAGGTAACACAACAATGTATTGTTCCTATTTCAATTGGTAACTATAATGATGCTATTACTTGTGATATTGTGGATATGAGTGCTTGTCAAATATTACTTGGGAGGCCTTGGCACTTTGATGTGGGTTCTATGCATTGTGGCCGAAGTAATGTGGTTAGTTTTGTGAAGGATGGTGCTCGGTATACTCTATGCCCTTTGAAAGATACTAAGAAGCTTGCTCGAGATGGCATGGGTAGAGGGATCATATCCTTTTGTGCCCCACACTTTATTTTTTCAGGTACATGGTGCAATCCTATTGGGCATTTAAGTGCGTTCAAGTCTAAGAAGTTGATCAAGGGGAGGTCGGGGCAGAAGGTCAACAAAGGAGGGTCAAAACTTCAAGATCATGTTCTTTTTATAAAGGCCAGAATTCAGGGATGAATTCTTTTGAAGTGGGGGTGTATGATGTATCCCAAGACCCAAGACAAGATGAAACTGCGGCAAACTCCGGGAGGAGGGCCATGTAAGTCGCACGACAAAAGTGGAAGAGGGGCACGACTCGTGATACCTTGCAGACGTCTTTGAATTGCTGCACGAGTGAATTTGGTATCACGATTCGTTCCACGATTGACTAGGCGGGGAACGAGTTGTGCAGGCGAGAACGACTCGTGATGGAAGCGGGTTTCAGAGATTACGTATGATTTTAATTCCTGTTCTGACGTTATTTTTGTTTCCTATTTTGAAGTGTTTTAATTAGGATTCTTTTCTTTTCCTTTTCCAAGTAGTTTAGGATTTTGTTTAGAGTATAAATACTCCTTTCATTGTTTGTTTGGGATACATTTTTGAATTATTGAATTATTGAGTTTTTGATTGCTTTGCAATTGTGGGTTTTTCCCTTTGGGTCTTAATTGACTTGCAGAAGATTCTCGCAAGAGATTCTTGTTGGAATTCTTTGAATTCCTTGTGAAGGTTCTCATCTTTTTGGTGTTTACCTCTTCAAACCATAATTCAATTGTTGATTCAATTCGAATTGGGTCAAATAGTTGTTGATTCAATTATTTGCCTATCCGTTTTTATTATTCCGCTGCAACCTGTTTACATCACTACCACCATGCCAGCGCGTTCGACAATCTCCGAAGCATACTTTCTCTGTGACAAAAAAAGCATGCCAGGCGTCCGTGTGACTGCAATACCAAGAAAATAACTAAGAGGGTCGAGGTCCTTCATAGCAAATTCCGAGCTAAGCTAAGACATAATAGTGCATCGAAGAGAGCCCGAAGATGTGGTCAAAATTATGTCGTCAACATATAAGAATTGGGAGTGATTAGAGAGGGAGACAGTGAGGGACTTTCCCTTGGTGGAGTCTTCTTGTGGTACTGGTTTCAAATGGGTTTCGGCCGACAACAATTAATTTGGAGTTTGGAGAAGATGTCGACGTTGTGCGATGCTTGAATATTCCGGTCGAATTTCGCACCTTCTAATTTCGTTATTCATGAATCCTCATGAATTTGCAGTTGGGTTAGGAGTTAATTGGTGTAGTGGTTGAAGACAAGAAAGTTGAACAAGAATTGAGGGTACAAATTGTTCAACCCAAATTAATTGAGTTCTTGTAATTTCTTGTTCCTTGGAGCAAGTTATAATTTTTTTTAAAGGAATCATAGAATTATTATTTTATGATTAAAGGACTAGATTAATTATTAAGAAATAATCACAATGATTTTTTGATGAAAATAATACTCCCTCCGTCCCACAAATATACCAAAAAATTTCCCTTTTGGGCGTCCCACAATAATCAATAATTTTCCAAAATGGAAATGGGACCCACTTCTCTCTACTCACAACACTATTTAAATTATTATTATTATTATTATTATTATTATTATTATTATTATTATTATTATTATTATTATTATTATTATAAGTAAATTTTAATCTTATAATATTTAAATACTTTTATTTGTACTTTCTTTATCCCATAATAATATTTATCTTGATTAGTTTGGTAAATATGATCACAAATGTTGACAAATAATAAAAAAAATTATATAATGATACATTAATAAAAATATTATTAAATGTTAATATTAAAAAAATTATATTTTCATACTTGGTCAAATATAATTTGTATGAAAAGAAAAAATATTTCAAAAAAGGAAGTAACAATAAATAAATAAATAAAATATGTTGATGTATGAATTTGAACTCATTCCCTTTTTTTCTCATTCTTTCCACCTCTTACCTTGTTAAGCTACTCCTTGCCCACTTAAAATTAATAGCCTTTTTTAAGACAATCTTAATTATTTAAGTGATTCAAATTTACCTTACCAAACAAGCTTAATTTTTTAATGTCTTAGTGTTTGCCTCCAAATTAAGATCTTAATTTGGTTACCAAACAGGCCCTCATTCTCTCTCCTATTTTACGTTTACACTCACAACACATTACCTTTATCACTTTTTACCTTAATCTCCGTGCCGTGCCAAAAATTCTATATAATCGTGGGACGGAGGGAGTATTTATTAACTATTAAAAGAATTATTTACTAAAAATAATAAGATTTTTCTTTTTCAATTTAGTTACAGTGAATTAAGGGTAAAACGGGAATTTAATCCTAACTAACGCCCCGTTAAGTCTCACGTGAAAGACACACGTTGATTTAACGAATTTTCTAACATTTTCGTAAAAAAAAAAAAAAAACCTTAATTGCCTAACATTGGTGACTTTGAACCCTAATTGACAAAATTGGAACATCAAACCCCGATTGGCACACCCTCCCTAAACTTTGTACCCTAATTTGTCATTTGCCTTTTTTGGATTTTGCAAAGTTTAGTGGGACACCTAATTGGACAAGTTTTGCTAGTTGCGGTGGGACGAAGAGAGTATATCATTATAGCAAGTGTTCAATGCCAAAAAATAAAAATAAACTGTCATCTTAGAATTTTTAATTTATCATTCAGAAACAACCAGCAATTCCTATGTGTGACATAAAGAACATCAAATCTCATTAAACATACTAGAATCAACAATTCTAATTAATTTGATACAATCGTAAATGCATATAAAAAAATCAGAGCTAAATCTTTGGTTTTTTTTTCCATCTACCGAACATGCCCTTGACTGCTAGCTCCACGTTAGACACAAAGTCAAACATGAGGCCTATCATGACCAGAGTTTTTTCTCTGATTCCTCTAGCCTTTTGATTATCTATTCTAGCCGGTAGGTTTCAAGTGGGCCAGTTCAGGGGGAAGAAGGCTCCAGTCGTCCAATGAAAGTGATTCCAGATTCTTTAACCTCTTGAAGCTTTCTGAAATTCTGCTAAAACGATTTCCAGATAAATCCAATTCAAGCAGTGAAGAAATCTCCCCAATACTGTCTGTAAATTCATTATCAAACAGATCACAGTTCCGCAAATTAAGCTTTTGCAAAGAAATCTTCCCAAATTTTGGAAAATTACGTGGCAGCTGAGTGCATCCTCTTAGAGATAAACTCGTAAGGTTTCTATGAAAACGGACGAAAACATTGAGTTTGCTAATCGCTGTATCCATCTGCATAAATCTCCCTTAATGATTCACACCGAAAGTTTCGTGTAGCTAGGAAACTTGGATCACGCAATGAGCAAAGGATGTGAGTACAGATGTGCCTCACAATTTGTCCACACATCCACGATAATGCAGCGGAAGAAAACAATTAAATGTAAATACAATGCAATAACTCAATAGTTATATACGCTTGATCTGTGTGATCGGCTAAAACTAGGCTTACGCCCAAAAACCTTTCACTATAAAAACTTATGTTTCTTACAAAAACAAATAAGTGAAAAACTAAAATATGAAAATACTAAACAAGTTCTAATCACCTTCTATGATATGAACAACTCCCCTTTCCCAAGTAGGACTTATTCAATCAGAAGTAAAACAAGAGAACTTTATGAAAACCTAGATGTGAGTTACGGATGTAAGCTCACAACCTAAAATCAACTCAATCGAATACAATGAAGAATGTATGTTTTTCTCTCTAAAAATCGTAGCTTCTCTTTGTGCTGAATGCCTTGTATTTATAATGCACCATTGAGAAGATCTTCATGCAATCGACCTCTTCCATTGTGAGATTCCTTTTCCTATATGAAAACTTATAACACACTCACAAGGAAATCAAATATTAGTAGGTTAGTCCTAATATAAAACTATGTACATAAATAAAAGATATTTACATAATTACAATCTCTTAATAAAAGTAAGATACTTATAAATCTCCATGAAAGTCTCAAAATCTTCTTACCATAATAGAAGACAAATTAAACAAGGAAACATAATTATGTTCCCAAAAACTCACGTTTTCAATCTCCCCTATTTTGGACTTTCTCATGGTCAAAACCAAAGATTTATAACAAACATAATATTATGACCACGTAAAAAAAAGAGCATGACTCCCCCGAATGGATGTGTGTCCGCATGTGTATACACATCCACACATAAAAACTGCAAAATGTAATTAGAATGTAATACTAGCAAGCTTCATTAAGCAAAAGCAAAAACCATTCACCCATGTCCTACTTAAAACTATTACAAACCATTGTTTTAAAAACTAACCAACTAAAGCAAAAAATTAAAATTGTCTTTAGAAACCATCACTTCAAAAACTTTTCTCCCCTAAGTTAAAGTTCCAGCCCCTCCAACTAGTAGCGCATACACAGTGTTCCAAACTTTATCTCCTCCAAAAGCAAAGAAGAAAGATGGCATCATCTCCCCTTTTTGAAAAGTGAAGCATGCCATTTGAGAAGATTAGCCTTAAGAGCTTTCAGGTTGTTGGCACGGGCAGTGGAGGCTTGAGCTTGAGCTTCAAAGACTCGGCAATCTCAAAGCATCTAAATCCTTCATCTCGAACATCAAATGGAGCTACTGGGTTCGATGTATCCACATCCGGCATAGTAATTTCAGGAGAGGTACCCACAGGAGATCAACATGCCTTTGCTTAGGGTCTAACAGAGTTTTGGATTCCTTAAATAAGGCAAAATTATCAACTCTTTCTTCTCCTTTTTCGCCTTTTACTCCATTGGCAATGAGAATTTGGGATATCAAGGAAGGGTAAGGTAATGACCACTTCTTGGATGGAGACTCACCATAATCACAAATTTTCCTAAAGATAAATTCCCAAAATTAATGTGCCTCTTAAGTCCCAATCTGTACAGTAAGATCGCCTTGCACCCTGGTGGCAGAGGTTTTGTTATTTGAGGGGCAAAGATTGGCAACTAAGATAGTGTGGAGAAAACAGTAAAGGGAGGATAAAGAGCCACTCCCTAAGTCTTTAGGCTTTACCGGCCAAGAAGTTACCTTGCCGTGGGTAATAGTGCACACAAGATCATCATCTTCAATAGAAACCACCTCATCCAAATGATCATACAACCCAAGAAAATCATTAATGATAGAAGGGTAAAGCTGAACAAATATTCCTCTAACATAAACACCAGGAGAATGAGGATAAGTTTTATCTAATCCCTTAGGCGATTTGCATAGAACTCATAAACCAATTTGGGATAGAAGGGAATGGGATGGTCCACAAGAAAAAAAATAATCCTCTTTCCTCAAAAAACTTGTCCATACCAAGTTTAGAAAAAGTCTCCCTATCCCTTTTCATCTCAACAACAAAGGCTTTAGAGGAAATTAGAGTAAACCTATCGGCCTTTTTGGATAGAAACTTTTAGAAAAGGGTTTGGGGATAGAGACCAGAGACAGAAGATGACATACCCCGTGTTCAGCCTTTCTTTCGAGTAGATGTGCGTCTAGATGTGGGCACATCCTTAGACACATCCTTCACGGAATGGAACAACAATGGGTTCTACTTCAGTGTCATCGCATCACTGGAATCAATTTCTTGGTCTTCTTTTTCTTGATCCAATTCTTCTCTTCCGAGCTTGTAATTCTCATCTCGAGGCAAGTATCATCATCATCCGAGCTTCGAGTCGATTCATCATCAAAAGGCTCAAGGTCGGCTTGCACCATCTTTTTCTTACCTTTTAAATCCATTAAAACTTTAGCTAGGGGCTCTTCATCACCGAAGGATATAAGGTCCTCAACAGGACTAGACACCAAGGGCACAGAGGGCTCAACAACAGAGAAGACAAAATATCCTCGTAGGGTGAAACAATAGGGGATATTATGGGATCGAAGAAATTATGGGAGGAATAGGAGCAATTGGCTCACCGTACTCGCATGGGGAACAAGCCTCAACAGAGATCAAAGGTTCAACATGGGAGGAACATCAGAATAGCCGATTCAACAGGGGAACAACCACAGAAGGAGTAACAACAGGGCTACTAACAGAGGAAGGGGGAATAGACGATTTAGCCCTAGACCTGACAAGGGGAATTATTACCTCATCTTCTTCTTCTTCTTCAAGAATAATTGCTGTTGAAGATATCCCTCCAGGTTTTGATCGGTTCTTGGCTTTGTCAGACTCTGACAGCTTGCGAACCCTACCAGATCGACGAAGAGCACGCCGAGGGACCAGAGTTGTAGCGTACTTTGGGGTTTTACTTGGGTCAACTTCCTCTTCTTAGTTGAAGAAGGTTCCACAATGGCGACATCCGATGGTGGGATCACCTGGAGAGGATGGAGCTTATAGGGTTTTCACCAACAGGTTCCAATGTGGGAGGATTTTGGAGAGAGAAGCTTCCATTGTTGGATCGAACGAGGGTGATGGGGAAGAAAATTCAGCCAAAAATTTGGAGATTACCGGGGTTTACACACAATGTAACCCTCGCCTTTAGCTATCGAGATGGGAGCTTACCGTCAAGAATGTCTTTCTCTTGAATGCTTCAATGCTCGGCCATTTAACAGCAGGAATTTGGGTTGGTTGAACAAAGGTCAAAGGGGAATTAATGCAAAGGTGAATGAGAAATTATGTGCAAAGAGGAGGAAGAACAAAGGGCTTTTGTGAAGGTTTAAGGGGATGGGACGGATGTGAGGTATATTAAATACTCACAGCCCTGCCCTTTCCTACTAAAATTAGGAATCCCTTTTCAAAGAGTTTAACATACCTCAAAATCCTTAAGAGTCCTCCAACGGCTATGAAAACCTTTGAGGTTGCAAGCAGCCACAAGCACCTTCCAAGAGAGATAAGTGGATTAAAATACATCAAGATTTTGTAAGATTTTTTATGAAAACAAAAATGCTTCGGCATATCTTTTATTTAAAAATAGAGATCCCAAAAGAATTTTTCAACCTTTCAAACAAGGATTGGATACACATCTATTTTCTTTTCATGAAAGATATTGGAGAATCAAGAAACCTATATAATCAAAGAGTAAATTAAGAGAGAAAATTAATTAACTAACATATTTACAAAGCTCCTATATGTCCTAAAAATGCACATATGCCTAGCATGATGCAAGAACACACAAGTGAAGGAAATATTCTCACCCATGGATGTGGCATAGGATGCGAGTCACAAAAGGGGACACATTTAGATCACAAAAAGTCAATGAGCAATAATCCAATCCGCACACTCTAGGATGCATCCACCAATTTTTTGTTGTGGATTTTTGCAATGTGAGTAGCTTTCACTTTACTTCGATCCCAAAGATAGCCCTTTTTCCCAATGATCTTATCAAGTTTGACTTCAAGTTTTCTTATGAAAATCACTTGATCACAATGGTATGGCTTCATACTAAGGGTGAAGCAAATTGCCACACATATATATATATATTTTTTTCTTTTAGCACCCACCGTGAGATACCTAGGAAGTTGTTATACCAAGTAATCAAAAGATTACATGGACAGGAAATACTCACAATTAAGTGATCAAAAATAATGTCAAAGATGAAGACTCACAAGTGACCACACCGAGAAATTTCGTGCTAACGCATGATATTTTTGGATTTTTCTTTTTATGATTTTTTTTTTTTTTTTTTTTTTTCGCTTAAACTAATCTATGATGTGTTAGAGGATGTGAGACACATCCGGTCTCACAACCTTAGATATCACACAAGCCAAGAGACTTCCTCAAGGAGGAAAATCTCTCCAAATCTAATGCCTTGCTGAGAATATATCGCCCAATTGATTTTCGCCCCAACAAATTCCGCATAATACGCTTTTTGCTCTACAAGATCTCTAATGAAATGATGTCTAATATCAATGTGCTTTGTTCTAGAATGTTGAACAGGATTTTTAGATATGTCTAAGGCACTTTTGTTATCACAAAAAGCAGTCAAAACTTTGCTATTTAATCCATAATCTTTTAGCATTTGATTCATCCAAAGTAATTGTGTGCAAAGAACTCCCAAGGGCAACATATTCAAATCAAAGAAGGACAAGGACACACAATTTTGCTTCCTACTATACCAAGACACAAGGTTATTACCTAGGTAGAAACATCCACCGCTGGTACTCTTTCTATCATCACTATTTCCACCCAATCGTAATCAAAGTGTACCCAACCAAATTGGTGTTTGTTTCTTTAGAGTAATGCACCTAGGTTCACAAATTCCACTCACATACCTAATGATTCTTTTCAATGCTTTTAAGACTGGGACACTTTAGTGGTTGGCTTGGGTATCTAGCACATAGACACACAATAATCGAACATAATGTCTGTGCTCTACTCAAGCAGCGTAGGTAAAGCGTACTTCCTATCATGCTTCTATAAAGGGT
The DNA here is from genome assembly GCA_022495995.1 of Adenophora triphylla var. japonica. NCBI lineage: Eukaryota > Viridiplantae > Streptophyta > Magnoliopsida > Asterales > Campanulaceae > Adenophora > Adenophora triphylla. The sequence goes on along the minus strand of JAFEMH010006256.1, from coordinate 2,334 downwards.
TTGATCAACACTCTCACCATCGAATCGATGACTTAGCTTTTGGGAAGATCCCATCGGGGTTCTTTGATGTGAAGAGTGTTCAAGCTCAAACTTTTTCTACAAGATTCTTGGCATACTTAGACTGTGAAATGAATACATACCATCTTTGAAATTGCTTAATCCGTAAGCCTCAAGAAAAAGTTCAACTCACCTACCATACTCATCTCAAATGTGGAAGTCATGCTATCCACAAATCTCAAATTAGCATTGGGATCGAATTTGATCCAAACACAATGTCATCTACATAGATTCAGGCTACAAGAATCTCTTTTCTTATTTCTTTTCCTAACAAAACAAGGTTTTGTCAACCTCACCTCTCTTGAATCCTAGCCAAGCAAATGGTCACTAACCTACTCATACCAAGCTCTAGGGGCTTCGCTTTAGCCCATGCTACTGCAGCTTTCGCTTTATACAATAATGATTAGGATATTTGGGAGTCCACAAAGCCTTTAGGTTGTCTCACACATATATTTCCTCATTTAATATCCCATTTAAAAGGCACTCTTGACATCCATTTGATGCAAGAGAGTAATCTTGAGGTAACAAGCAATGGCTAACAAAAAGCCTAATGGACTCAATTTCTTTGCAACATGGAGCAAATGTCTCCTCAAAGTCCTAATTCCCTCAATTTGAGTATAACCTTGAGCAACTAACCTAGCTTTATTTCTAGTTATCACACCTTGCTTCATCAGCTTTTTGTTCTTAAAAATCCATTTGGTTCCTATGACATTACCATGTGAGGGTCTAGGAACAAGAGTCCATACCTTCATTCTTTTCAAATTGAATTAATTCATCTTGCATAGCCATAATCCAAACAAAGATCTTTCAATGCTTCAAAGCAACATTCTTAGGTTCAATTCTTAGAAACAAACAACAATGTAGCTTACCCGGGAGTATGCCGAGGAGCAACCTCCATAAACCAAACCCATCTTTCTATAATCAACTTTGTCCTTTTGTCTAGTTCTCACTGAAAGCATGCACATCTCCCACAACTTTGTGGAAGTGGGCGTGGTTTCTCTCGGATTTTGAAGGGATATCCTTCGACCTATCCACACACCCATTCACATTTACCTTCCTCGAGCATCATCTTGATCAATCAGGAACCTGTCCTCGCTGGCATGCCAGGAGTTTGAGTGGATGTGGGGTGCGCAGATGTGGGTTCAGGAGTGTGGGAGGCGTATGTGTCCACATCCTTGGTTACATCCCTTTGTCAGTTCATCATTTTTAATCAAAGATCTCGGGAAGTTTCTTTTCGCTTTTTCAAAGACTCGCTTTCTTCATCCTTCCAAATTCTCAAAGAAGCAACCTCGAAACATCATCCTCAAAGCCTTGAGGTTAAGATCAAGTGAGTCATCAAATTTAACATTATAGTATTCCATAATGGTCTTAGTTTTGAGATTGAAAACTCGTAAGCTTCCTACCGTTTGTGGAATAGCCTATGCGAAAATTGCTTTGTCACTTCTTGAATCAAACTTGGATGCAATGTATTCTCTATCATTGAGAATATAACAAACACAACCAAACACATGAAAATATTTTACGCTGGTTTCTTTTCAAGGAGGATTTGATATGTGGTGTGACAAAGATGGGGTATACTTCAATCCTTAGAAACAATTCCTCATCGCTAATGTGACAAAAGCAGTTTGTTTAAAGCTTCGCTAAAACTTCTTGGACAAGTTCTTTGAACTTAGCATGACCCTAGCCATTTCTTGCAAGGTTCTTATTCTTTCTTTCAAAGAATTCCATTTTGCCGTGGGGTGATTGGTGCGTAAAACTCATATGAGTGATTCCCTTTAGAATTGCAAAAATTGGTGAACATTTGATTCTTCATATTCAAGGCCATGGTCGACCTAATCCTCACAGCCTTAAGACCATAAAGATTTCTTAACTCTTTTGTACCAATTCTTGAATTCTCCAATTGTTTCCGACTTTTCTCTTAAGAACATTGTACCCAAGCTGTACCTAGAATAATCATCAACACACAAGCAAAGGCATACTTTTTTCCTACCAAAGCTTTCTACTTCAATAGGTCCCATTAAATCGCTATGAATCATCTCCAAACATCTAGGTCAGGAGCATTGTTGGACCTCTTTATGTGATGTTTTTGTTTTGTTTTCCTTTTGACATGAACCACGTACATCGTGGTTCTTGAAGTTCGCTTTAGGGAGGTCTTTGTAACGGCTTCAAACCTTCAAGTTCTTCCGCAGTCTCTACAGCCTAGCATGCCTCAATTTTTGGTGCCACAGATTGGACATCATTAGCTTTTGAGCTTAGGTAAGAAAGATTGTCACCAAA